>JAAAKQ030059500.1:0-15887 GCA_010016005.3 Zanna intricata
CAACATACATACATACAACATACATTTCACCAAGTAATATATGTGTTTTGTGTGTGTGTGTGTGTGTGTGTGTGTGTTTCTTTTACACCAACAAAAGATTGAATAAGAACGAATATGATCATTGCGTAGATAATTTTAATAATTAAACGTGATTAAATAATGACACACTAATTATTTTAAATTTTCAAGTGGTTTTTCTTATAAAATTAATTCGTATTACATCTGTTCAATGGGTACGCTAAATAGAAAATTGTTTGTCTCTAACTTAATAAAAATACTTTAAATTATGTCTTATAGGTAAAATACAAATTAATTTTGATGTTTTAGCTGATAGTTTGCACTAAACTTGAATATATATTTTCTTGAAAAATATTTAAGATCCTCAGTGATTTGATTGGAGTTGTTTAAGTATATCAATGTAGGATTTAGAAGATGTAATGCAAAGTTGGATGGGTTTACTAAAAAACATAAATCTCTCTATCGTAACTTCACTTTGATTAACTGATAATAGAAAATAGATAATAGAAAAATATGATCTTATATTAATACCATCATACAGAATTTTGCATCATTTGTATGTGACGCAGTGTGCCCAAACACTTTTTTGGAAAAGTACTTTGATATCAGATGGGATAACGTATTGTAACGAATCTTTCATAAAAGTTTTAGTTTCAAAATGGCGGCTACAATTTTTACTTCACTTAGTTAGGGGCATTAAAGATTTCTATAATACCTATATCAAAAGAAAGAAAATAAAATTCCTTACTAAGTAATTTTAATCACTGAAAGGCTAAAATAATTCAACATAACCGATCCTGTTAGGATCTTTACGAAATTAAATAGTCTAAAATCCTACGTTCAAATAAAGTGATAAAAGCAATATCCAAAAGAATAAAAATAAAGGAAAAAAACTTGTAAACTACTAAATAATTAAATTCTAAATTTAAAAAGCACTAAAATCTTTCGAATTAGTAAATAAATTACTATAACACTAAAACATTTTTCGTACCAGTTAGAATTAATAAAATAAAAAGAAGATAGATATAGGAACCAACTTGGCTCACTCCGGTTTGAATATAGATTTAGCCTCCATGGCACGAATGATAGCGTCTCAGCTTTTCATCGGAGGTCCCGGGTTCGAATCCCGGGAAGACTGGCATTTTTCATACGCTACAAAATTCCATTTTCATATCCCACGCACAAGCTTCAACCTTATGTGACCATGTCATCAAGAAAAAAACTTAGCTCTTGTTGTGTTTGAAAGTAAATTTTGTTACCAGATAACAGAAATATAATGAAAAAAAGGGTTTAATTTTTTTTTTTTCTTTTTTTTAATGAATATTTTTAATGTTATAACCCTTAAGGGGGCTAGGGTCTTGATCTATGGCTTAAACCTTCCCTGAGGTAACACGAATATATTCAGAAAAGTTGAAATTGATCGGTTGGCTCTCGCGTGCTGCTGTTGCAAATAAACAATCAAACAAACTTTTGAAATTATATTTTTTTAAATTTAATTTATTTAAAATTTTGATGTGTGATATTAAATAAACTGATTTCTTATTTTTTCCTCCTTTACACTTTTTGTAGTGGAGGGGTAGTATTTATCTTCAATACACTAACAATTAATCCCCCCCTTCACGCGACGTATTTTTGTCATATGTAATTTCTAGTCCGTCTTTTTTTTTCTTTTTTTTTTTTGTTTAATCTCCGGAACCACAGTTAATATATCTTCAGAGGATGAGATGAATGAATTGTAGCGTGTGTGAAAAATGACATGCTGACCGGGATTCGAACCCGGGACCTCCAGATGAAAGACCGAGACGCTACCACTCGCGCTACAGAGGCCGGCTAGTCCGTCTTTTAGCGGCTAGGCGAAGAACACTTCACTCTTGTAAGTTTTAGCCCTTCATTAAGTCTAGCTCTCTTTTCGAGGTAGTTCTTTACATGCCTTTTTCAAAACACTATTAAATATTTAATCTTATCTTGATTTCTGGTAAGCTTCTGGTATACCCATTTGACACTCTACTTAAACATTTCTTTAAAAAATGGTTTCGGGTATAGAGGAAATATGTTTTCGACAGCCATCAGTCAGTAATTACGATAATGATAAAATAACATTCCGACTATTAATAATAAAAATTAAAAGTGTTTAAGGCAATAAACAAAATATATATTTTTCAGAATTGGGGAATACATTTTAAGAAAGATCTTTCTAAAAATATTTATACCATTTAGGTTAAGCTTTAACAAATTTACTAATATAAATTTTCCTCTAAATCTAATACCCTCTTCAATAAAGGCTAAAGTAAGAAAACCATTTTTTTTTTTTTTTTAAAAAAAACATTAACATAACATAAACAAAAGAAGAAGAATATTTCAGTTTTAAGAAGTGGGAGTTGATTCTTTGAATTTTCTTTCTTTATATGTGAATTATAAGTAAAAAATATGGTTTAATAAAATTTTCTCTAAAATACTTCGAAGAAAGTCAAAACTTTTTATTCGTGATATCCCCCAACCCCCTTAAACGAATTTTGAAAGGAATTTATATGATTATTGCCTCATGTGTAAAAATATTTCAAAAAAATCGGTTCGGTCATTCTTGAGATATAAGGCCAAAAGCAGTGCGACACCAGATGTGTACATACGTTCGCACATACATACACACATGTTTTTTTTAGTCTGGATGAATTAGTTAGACCCTAAAAAGTAAAAATTTAAAAAAAAATTCCGGTACCTAATTTTTGACATCATACTTCCTCTTTAATATGTTATTTTACGTAGTTATACTCGTATTTGCCGGAAAATAAAAGAAATATATTAAAAAAGAAAAAAATATTTTACTTAAAAAAAAAAGTACTAAGCATAAATTTTCGGGTATAAAATAAGATTTTTAAAGTTGCATAAATGAAAATGTTGTTTTACAGCATTCATTGCAATAAAATCCGATTTTTCAATACCTGAATTTTTAATATGCATTATAAGAATTTATTCTATTCTATAAAGGGCCAAAAAACTTAAAATCTAAAGGATCTAAAACTTAAAGCTTTGCAGTAAAACCCGATACCCCATTTTTTACACGTAAAATATTTACGGGAACTTAAAAGTTAAAAGGCAATAAACAAACGTAATACTAAACAGATATATACACTTTATGAATATCTGACAATCTGTCCAATTTATTTATCCACAACTTAGATTTATAATTTCTGATCGGACACCAGGTATTAATTTACATAATTTACAAGAAACTTAAAAACTGGATTTATATTTTGATAGGCAGTAAATTCAGAAGGAAGTTATAAACGTGCGTGTTATAACAGAGAGTTTTTTATGTATATACTAAAAAAAAAAAAAAAAATCGGTTAAAAAAGGTATACTTCTATTAAAAATTAAATACCTTTTTAAACGAATTAATGTTTATTTTTTTTAATCAAAATTTTCTCTGTTTTTCTTATCCAATGTTTGTTTACTGTTTTTTTTTAAATTTAATTTTCAGTATTCAAACCTAAAGAGTAATTCCTTTTTATGTTATTTATTTATTATGAACGTAATGAAAAACTTTTTATTAAATCGTTAAAAATTTAATAATAACAAAAAAAAAAGAATTAGTAAAAAACTATTAGTGAAATATTACATTTTACATTCAACCAAATAAGATAACAGCATAATTTATCTTTTGTTGTACGGAAGTTAGGGTGTTTGTCAAAGTTAATGGTTAAAACTGAGACTTTGTGACAAATTGTAATATGTTCACGGAGTAATTTTGTAACATTTGTACTGTAATCTGTTGAACTGTGATAAAATTACCATAGGTGAAACTCAACAGAAAATGTTTTGAAACACTCTGTTACCTTATAACAAGAACCCCCGTTAAATTTACTTAAAATAAGTTAAACTTTGATAGATTGTTTTATAAATTAATTAACTTTGTTTAGCAACAAAGAAATTTAAAATTGTATTTGATATTTACTTCAGAAAATTAGTTTTTCATCTTATTTTATTTTTGTACTCTAATGGCATCCTATTGTAATTTTAGTATTCAAATAATTTTCGTACAAAAATATTTCTATAATTTTCATAGAAAATTGTATGAATTTTCTAAGAATTCATAGGAAAATTCATAGAAGGAAAAAGAGTTAAAATCCTTTGAATAATATACATATTCATTAGGAAAATATTTACACCTTTTGTTTCCATTCTTTTCTAATTTTTATCAAGATGTATGTTTCTCTGGATGAGTTTCTTAACGAACGGTTTTTCTCTTATATGGGCTGCTTTTTCATATATTATTTGACAAGAGAAGTTTTTCTCTTTTCATATACTATTTATTTTAAATAAAACCAAAACGTAATCAGATACGATTCCCGGCTATGCTGGCTAAGCCATACAATACCTTGCACTGCTTTATCATTTTATACTTTTCTTTTTTTATAAGGTTGTTAGGTATTTAAGTTTTTATAAGTTGTATTAATTTTTTTTCTAAAGATATTCATATATAGGTTAAGCTTAACAAATTTTCTTAAGTAAAATTTTCTCTAAACCCCCCTCTTCAAATAAAGACTAAAACAAGAAAAAGAAAATTTTTTAAAACTATTCTGAATTTTCAGTCGTGTAAAAATAGTAAACCTTTCTTGATAGCTCTAAATATGAAGTATAAACTTTCAAACCTTTCTGATAAATATTTAAATCGAAGGAGGATAAGAGCAAAAGAGCAAAAAATATATATTTTTATTTTTATAGAGCGGGATGATTTCTTTGAAAATATTTTTTTTTTGGATTATTTATATATGCATTAATTATTTTATATATGGATTATATTATATTTTATATTTGGATTATTTATGTATGCATTATTTGCTTTAATAAAGTTTTCTCTAAGATGAAAAGAAAAAAAAGAAGAAAATCAAAATTGGTTTCTTCGGATTATCATCCACCCCTTAGCGAATTTTGAAAAAAAGATTAATATGATCAATGCCCATACATAGAAATATTTGAACAAGATTTGAAAAAAATCGGTTTGTCAATTCTAAGTAAAAGGCCAAAAGCAGTACGACAAACATACATACAAATACACGTATATTTTTTGGTGTAGAAGAAATAACTGGAATCTAAAACATAAAGATTTTCAAAAATCTGATACCCAATTTTTGATATGATCATCATACTTTTCCCTTTAATGTAGCCATTCTAGCTATGTTCTTCGGTAAAGTAAAAATATCTTTATAATTTCCTTTTTTCAATTTGATTTGAAGTCAGTCTCAAATTAAGGATTAGTAATTTGTTAATAAGTCTTTTAAATGTTTTTTAAATTTTCATCATCATCTATAAATCAAAATTTAAAGATCATAATTTTTTTTAAATTTAAATTTTTAGTACAATTTTATTTTATTTTTTTTTTTTAGAAAAGTACCATTATATTAATTTTAAGCATGAAATCCTTTTAGTAATTTCATGAAAAAATTTTTCTACGTAACTTACACAAAAACAAGTGCTACAAAAAGGTATTTATAATGAAAAAATAGATGTTCTGCCCAATCGATTTCAAAAATTAATTTTGTATTATTGCATAGTAATTGATTGCTGTAGATTAATGATATATATGTATATATATAATATTAAATTTTTTATTTATTTATGAATATAAATTTAAGATCAAAAATAATAATTTATATTCTTGCATTCCAGACAACGTTTGTCTCGCTAATAACATTTTTTATATAGTTTTCTTCTTCTTTTTTTTCTTATCTGAATTAGGATGTAGGTAACTAGTTGTTCATGGAAATATTTATTTCCTTACAAACAATTTTTTCTTTTTTTTTTTAATTTGACCATATTTACAGCTTATCTCTAAGATTACCACTTAGCAGAAAAATTAAGTGGAAAATTAAAGAATGTAACTATGCAATTAAAAAAATTATGTAAAAATTGAGTAAAAGTTTTAAAGACGGGTCCAATTATGGTCTTATCTCCCCATCCCCTTGACCAATTATAACCAAGATTAAGTGATATCAGTGATCCATTTTCACAGGTCATGTTAAAGAATCTCATAAAAATCGGTTAATTTACTTTGAAAATATCAAAAAAATTATAAATGACGAAAAACGTGAAAAAATTTTTTAATCCTGCACCTTGAATGAAATTGTCAAATATATGTGACTAAAGTAACATTCTAAATAATGGAACAACCTATTTAGTACAAGTATGTGATTTTGAGTCCGAAAAAGGCAAAGGCGAAAAAAATTTGTTTGAGTTCATCTCTTTGTATAGATTTAGACAAATGATAAGGCTAAACCCCATCAGAAAGTTCTTGGATATCTAAGGGCATTAAATTATACGATAAAATGTATCTATTCTTTGGGGAAAATTTTGAGAAATGGGCTTCTAAAATCCATACGTACATCCTTACAGAATTCTTCATCGCTAACATTTTTTTTTTTAGTTAGAAGGAAATCATGAAACGTCAAGACGTGCAAAAATCCTGACATACAAAATTTGACCCGATTAGCATTACTTTCTAAATGGACCGCCGCGGTGTACAGGTGGTAGCGTACTTGCCTGTTACACCAAAATTACCTGATTTGATTCTCAATTAAAGTCTGTAAATTTATAATGAATAAGCTCAAGCTGATCTCTAATGACTTCAGTAATTGATAGAAATCAATGAATATAGATATAATTAAATTAGAAATATTTTAGATGAAATTTTAAATTATTTAGCGGAAGGAATATATTAACCAGTGTAACCAGGTTACACTACCATACAGTAAAATTACGAGTAGTTGTGCTGGATAAACCGCCACGCCGTACACCATCGCACTCCTTAAAAAATAGCAGTTCAAAAAACCCCGAAAATAATTTTTAACTAAAAATAATTTTTATCTAAAGTGTAAGACAAGCCCAAATATAGTGAATATATAGTGAGTTTAGTATAGTCATAAATGGGGAAAATTTGCCAACATTGTTAACATTTTTTTTTCTTCACTCCTTTCATGATCAATTTTCGAAAAGTCTAGAAATTGGCTTATAGATATTTAATAAAAATTATACGCACCAAAAATCAAATTGATATCTTCAAAATAGTATCAATAATATCAGTAAACTTCATTGATAATTCATTTTAACTCTTTAAACCAGGGATTTAAAAAAAATCCTTTCTTGGTGTGCGTTTACACCGTCAGAAGAACGTGTATACAAAGTTTAATCAATTTATCTTCTGTAGTTTTTGATGGATGTTGATTATGAATCAATCAACGCATGTTGTTATAGGTACAGGTATGTCTTTAATTTAAAAATAATATTTTTTTTGTTTACAGGTACACCATTTTGGTGTCTGCTGGATATTGTTCCGATTAAAAATGAAAAGCGAGAAGTTGTTTTATTTCTTGCTTCTCATAAAGACATTACCAGAAGTAAAATGGAAGAACTTGATACTTCTAAACACATTGATAATGGTAAGTATTCTGTAGTAATATATAAATCAAAAATATATTCTTTAACTAGTTACGGATTTAGGTTTAGTTTATTAGGTATTCTAAGTAAAGATACAAGAAGAATAAACTATCAAAAGAATAAACTATATTCAATAAATATATTGAATTTTTTTTTTTTGAATTTGCTCCAATGACTACTTATTAGTCATAAAATTAAGGTTACAGATTTTGGTTGCGGTTAAGTGTTAATTAGATTATTGATTTAGTTATTAGGTATTGTTAGTATCTAAATAAAATATCCCAGGAGACTAGCATGTTTTACAGAATTATTAAAAAAAACTATTTAGAATTTTCGAGAATAAGGTATAAAATTTCTTTATTCAATCCGGTAAATAGTTAGATTCAATTTGAAGAAAACCTGAAGAGCTTCTAAAATACAAATACTATTACGTCTAGGCGATGAATGCTTTTATAACTTGAAAAATCCTATCATCGAAAATTATATGGTTTTTTAAGCTCGACTTATTTCACAACAAATATTTTCTTGCTTTTCTTTATTGTATTTAAAAATTATGATGGTAGCCAGAGTTATAGGCCTACATATAAACAATCAATAGTGTACCAATAATCAGAAAAACATATAAATTATCAATAAAGTTTTAAGTGAAATGATAAAAATGTTAAGTTCTTTTTCAATTTTTGTTAAAAGACATTCAAACAATAATATGGTAAAATATATATTTCTAACCAAGAAGGCTGCGCTTTCCGCTTGATTATGAAATCTCCTTTAGCCTAAATTTGAATCAAGACTAAGATTATCGCCCTTTGTGAGTATTATTAAAAACGTATCACTCATTAAGATATGACAACTGGCAAATTTTAATTTTTAGTTTTTTTTTTTTTTTTTTTTTTTTTAATTTTTTGTAGATTATTTAATTTGCAACTATAATAATTATTATTAATAACTGATGAAACATGAAAATTTTACGGTTTTTTAGTTATTTTTTAGTGGAAATATTTTGAATGTGAATTCAGCACGCTGTTTTTTAGATTACATACAGTTTTCTTGTAAGCGGCTATGGTTTATTTTCTTTTGCTTACCATGGCAGTCACAGCTTTATTTATTAGCTGCAACAGATCAGCGGAAATAGTATATTTTCTGGTATGGCATTCATTGAGAGTAAATCGTTCATAAATAAGTTCTGTAAAAAGATAAATGTCCTTTGGTAGAGAAAAATTCCTTTATGGAATATTATTTTAAGGTGGTATACAAATGATTAAGAATGTTAGATTTTTTTTTTTTTTTTTGACAGCCGCTAACCATTAGAACTGCTGATAATGCTGAACGAGAAATTAGCATACCGTATACCATTATAAAAAAATATATATATTTAGAATAGTTTTACATAAGAAAAATAATATTTAAAGTTTTAGACTATCAGTAATTGAACAACATTTACTATTGGAGTAATATCAGATTCAAATATCACTATTTAACGCACCAAATAGAACACTTGGGAAAATATGCCATTCCATTTTTTCTCCTGCATAAAAAAATCAAATTGTTCAATTTGAGTCAAAATTGTCAATTTGTTTAGAAATTTCTACTAAATCATTTACGCCTTGACTTTTGAAAAATCGTTAAAGTTTTAGGTAAAAAACTCGAATGTTATACAACTTGATTATGGAATACGAATCTCATTTCCATTCAACAGGATATTTTAAACAAAACTGTAGGTGCTCATCTTCTAAAGAATATTACTTCAAGCTCGAATAACCATTACACTGTCAAAAGAAATTATTTGGTTATGGTGTAAAAATGTTTGAAGTCAATGGTCTTTTTTTTAAATAAACTATGTAACACTGTTACATGCTAATTACTATTCAATGCTATTTACAACGTTTAAAAGGAGAGAATAATAAATTATAATTCCAGGAAGATGGTGTTACACCATATACAATGAGAATATTTTTGGATGAATTGTGAATAATATTTCTTGATCGGTTGATTCCTCAGATTGTAAATATTAAATAACCGTCAATATCGCCAGATTTAAGTGTGTGTAATTTTGTTTGGTAGGGTTATTTGAAAGTAAAAGTTTACAAAAAGAAACAAAATCAACTTAAGAATTGAAAAACATCCCTAATGAAATCAAAACCTTAAAATAGTGGTGTAAAATTTGAAGAACTATAAAAGGCTACATCTATCTAATTTTATTTTAAAAATTAAGATAAATAATAAAATAGCCTAACTTGCAAATTGCATTAATTTTTTAGATAATTTAGTGACAAAATCTGACTGATGTTTTCTCTTTTATCTTTGTTTCTTTTTTAATTACAATAATCCTACTTCTGTTAACTATAATTCGTAATTAAATGTTCACTCTAACTGAAAATGTTAAGTTTGATCCTTTTATAAACTAAAAGTATTTAGAATTATCAAAAGCACATTAACCAAATGAAATCCTCTTAACATGATCTCACTTACACATCTATATACACGCTTACAAAAAATACTTCATTACACTGAGTATCCTGTCTTTTATTGCTCATTTCTATGTAATATTAAATAGACTTTCACTTTATCAAATAATATAATGCTTTAATAACTTTCTGATTGAAATTATTTCACATTTAAGGTAGAAATATGAACTAAATCGTAAACTATGAACTAAATAGTTGTAATAATTAATTCTGTTAAATGTCTTTCTCTTCATACAGTTTCCTTTTTGAAATTAGTTTGCATTTTAAAATTTTTCTTTCTTTTTATTTCTTTTCATAAATATATATATCTTACCGTGAAATACAGATATATGGCATATGCTGATATTCTCCGGTGAATGTCGACACATACCAAATACGTCGGTAAAATACCAGCATATTTGCTTACGTTTTTATAAATTCGAAACTTCGTTGCTATATGTCAACAAACACAAATAATCTCAGGTGTGAGTCGAAACTATAACTAGAAATTTAAAAAAAAAAAATCACCCGATACCAGTTTCTTAAAGTAAATAGATTATGAGAAACCCTCATAAAAAAATGAAGTTTAAATTTAAGTCAAATATAACCTACGCTTGTTTCGCTCGGGAACCTTATCTAATTAATGTGAAATTTACAAATTATATAGTTATTCTTCAAAACTGGAGGCGAATAATCGAATTCACAGCATTTAGCATGCACTGATGGTGAAATTTGAATAAAAATACTCTTACAAAAACAATTTAACAAAGAGCAAACCATTTTTCTTTTCTCCGTACCTCCGAAACCTCCGGAACCACCATAAGTTATTACTTCAGAGGATGAATGAGGATGATATGTATCAATGTAAATGAAGTGTAGTCTTGAACAGTTTCAGACTACACTTCAAGAAACTGTTCAGGTCGTTAGATATGTGGTTAATGTAAATCCAACCACCAAAGAACACCGATATCCACGATCAAGTATTCAAATCAGTATAAAAAAATAACTGAAGTTTGAAGTCAATATAAAAGTAACTAAGTCTTTAGTAGGATTGAACCTCAGAACTCTCGACTTCGAAATCAGGTGATTTTCTATGATGAGTTCACTAATATACCAACCCGGTAGATAAGAGCAAACCATCTGACCATTTATTTGTATCATTATCATTCATCCATACAGTTAACATATTCTGTATATCCTAAATGCGGT
This sequence comes from Zanna intricata, assembly GCA_010016005.3. Taxonomy (NCBI): domain Eukaryota; kingdom Metazoa; phylum Arthropoda; class Insecta; order Hemiptera; family Fulgoridae; genus Zanna; species Zanna intricata. Next base: position 11,103 of record JAAAKQ030059500.1, read on the forward strand.
GAATTTGATTAATTGCGTCCAGTGTTGGAGAATAACAGATATAATTTGTATATTTAACGTTAATTAGGCAAGCATAGGTTATGTTTAGCTTAAATTTAAACTTCTTTTATACGAAGGTTTCTCATAATCTGTTTACTTTAGAAAATGGTATCGATGTTTTTTTTTTTTTTTAATTTTTAGTTATCGTTTCGATCCCCCCCCCCCTGAGATTATCTTTGTTTGTCGACATATGCCGGCGAAGGTCTGAACGTATAATAATATAAGCAAATACATTGGTCTTTCACCGATGTATTTAGTATGTGTTGACATTTACCGGAGAATATCGACATTTTCCTGATATCGTTCTTTCACGGTAACATATATATTATCCCAATCAGATAAGATTTTATAACTTTTTTTCATAGGATAGAGGGTATCAACTACTACCATCATCAGCTGTTGTCTGGAGCTAAACTTTTCAACCCTTAATAAAAATAGTGGCCAAATCAAAAAACCAGTCTTGTCAAATAGACCATTTTGAAAACAAACTTATCATAGAACATTAAAACCTCAAAAGAACACAAGATGATAAAGTTGTATAGTGAGAGCTCTTCACACTTAAAAGCAATCCATTCTAAAGAAATGTTGTCAAAACTGACAAAACGGATGTAAAGAGTCAGCAATTATTAAAACCGCATTCTTAAAATAGATTCATCATTGGTTTAAAAAAATTAATTCACAAGATTTATTGACTAGATTTTTCCTTAGCCAACCTTTTTTTATTTCTTTTCTCCATTCTTCTGACAGTATCCACCTCTCAGAAATATGTCTGAGGCCTCGGAGATGGAATCTTTATCCATCTCTGATAATACATGGTGAAGGAGAGCATGTTTTGCGGCCGATAGCGGATTATCGGGAAATAATAACGCTTCGGCGTTGTTCGCCCTCCAAAAAAAAAAAGTAATCGGATTATACCGACCGTGATAGAGCGGAAGTCTTACATCCAAGTCTAGAGATTCATTCCCCGCAAAATTTTTTGGAGTAGCTCAAATGCTCCCCCTTTTTTTTTTTTAATCCTCTGTGCTTTCGGAAGCTTCATATCTATTTGTTGAATAGTTTCTTTATCTATAGCTATTACATACACATACACATAAACATCTTTCTTACTTCCCTGACTGAGGATTTTTTTATCTCAATTTCGACCTCCATTACATAAGGTACAGACTTATGATTTTTTGATTTTTTTGTAAGTTTTAGCGGCTTTGACTATTATGGTCATTAGCCCCTTTCCACAACAAAAAAAGAAAATATCTGTTTCCCTCCCTTTTAAAAACACTAGCTACATGGTCAAAAGACTAGTTTTGTTATAACAAGTGATCCAGAAATAAATGTTCAAAAGTTATTGAAACTCCAAAAAGAATTACATCATGACAAGAGTGTAAAAGGCCCCTCCATTTCTAACGAAATATTGTCAAAACTATCAAAACAGCTGCTCATTTATACAAATATTAAAATTTCATCCTTTCCTTAAAATTTGTTCAAAATTTCATACAAACGTTTTCAGTCTTGCATTTTATACCCTTAGGCCATCCTTTCTTGCTTTTTTCCACCTTCCTGAAGGCCTAATTTGAAGGATTTTGATGCCAGGGAGTTAGCTTCTTCTGATCCTTTGCAGTAAATTACGGAAGATATCTTGCTGCCGGCATCAGATGATATCAGCTCAAATTATGCAGTCAGTAATGCATCCAAGTCGAGACTAGATGCACTCCCTACTGAAGTGTGTGGGACGACTGAAATGCTCACCCTCTCACTTAAAGTCCTCGAGCTTTCAGTGGCTCCACTGTATGTCGTCCAACATTTTCATTTTCAAATATTTTAATCTCTTTTTCTCATTTCTCTCAATGAAATTTTTTTCAATTTTAACTTTGGCTTCAAGCATCTTTTGCATTTTGGTTTCGTTTTTCTTCCCCTTAGAACTAATCGAAGACTCATTCCTCAGTAAAAAACTCTTTTGTTTAATCTTTTGTTCTACTAAATTTGCCAAGGCTGGCACCAGTTCTGATATCTCGTCTTTTGGTTTAAAGAAGGCTGCAGGAGCAACCTACTTCCTTATTTCTACTACCCGTATTGCTAATTCTTACTTATATTTAGGACAGTTTTGTGATCTTGCAGTGTGATGTCCATTAAATTAACACAAGTTGGTAGGACTCTGCAAGGGTCATCGGGGTGTACGCGTCACCCCAAATACAGATTTGTTTTCTTGTAAAACTCGCAGCAGTGTGTCCAAAGTTTTGATATCCAAAACACAGAAATGGTATTGAGATAAACGGACAAATCTAGCCTATGAAATCCAACCTTTATTTTTTCAGGACAGTTATGTTTGTTAAACGTCAAAACAATCAATGCGGAGGCTACGATTTCTCCGTTTCGTCGTGTATTCATTTTTTGATGTGTAGCAATGCCCTGTCCATAGAAATCTTCTAAAATTTCGATTTCTATGCAGTTAAATAAATCCCTGTTCACAACTACTTCTTTGGAGGTATTAAGTGAACTGTGTGGTGCAACCTCAATATCAATGAGTTAGAGTCCTGTCTTCTTCGCTTTGAGTAACCGTGACAACTGTATGTAACTGACGTCTCAACATAGAGTCCCATCGCATTCTTCGTTTTTTCCTTAACAGATTCTCCTCCTGCTTTTGTAATACCTCGAGCGATCACAATTGGACTGATATAGAAAAATCCCCTTCGGTTTCTTAATTCCCAACATATTTTGGTATCGCTTTATCGCTTTATAGTTGAAACTTAGTTCGATCCTTCTTCTTTATGTATTAAATTTGATGTTCTTCCTTCTCTTTGCACGCGAAAACAAAGGCTCTATAGAAAGAGGGATTTTACGTGGACCTTCTGCCACAGAAATTCTAGAAGTTAAGTTTTCTATAAATATAGACAGTTTTCCATAAATCAATATGTCGTAAGGTGTAGGCGGAGAAGCGGTTGGGAATGCCCCACATCATTGATCCTTGATCCTGCCTGAGTTCTCCGTCAGCCACCTCCCACAGATTTAATCCGTTCCGGGAAGTCAGGTACTATCTGACCCCACTATACCTACATCCCAGGACTGGAATGTAGCAGTAAAGGGGCTCATACCCTTAGCCGTAGGACAATCCCTACCAAGGGTCGAAGTGACTGACTCATACTTAGCGACGCAAGACTTAGGTAGAGCTAAGCTCAATCAGCTCATCATCAATCCACTAATCCCACTACTGGGAAGAGGGATGAACACTCCGTCCGCAACCGTCTAGCGTAGGCTAAAACAGATTACGGTCATGCCTCTCGCCTCAGCCGTAAAAAGCAAAATCGAGAAGTATATCCGCAACCAGCTTGGACAGCTCGGGATCGCCAATCCCGTACTCCACGAGAAGCTCCTGAGAAAACCCACTGCCTCGGTGGCCAACATAGGTGAAAATACCACTTCACTGCCTGCCCAACGACTTGTGCGTAAATATTATTGTATGGACGTGGGGTTGGGTTTTATCTGGGGATTATTATTATTATTATTACTATTACAGTATTTTTTTTATAACAGAAAAAAAAAGTGTATATATATATATATATATATATATATATATACAAAATCGAGCAGTGCTTTTCTCCTACATCCTAATTTCATAAACTAATTATAAAACTTAAAATGGAAAAAAAAAATGTTATTATGAAAATAAAGAAAGTGAAGTTGACGAACAAGATGAATAAGGATTGAGAAGAATAAAAATAGGAGCACTTTCATTAAGATAAAGAAGAAAATATCTTAGTTGAGAGACATCCTAGTTAGAAATTACTTTCAGAAAAGTATCATAGGAGAAAAGTAAAAAGAATTGATCCTTATCATCGATAGAAAAGAAAGAAATTATAAGGAAATTAAGAAAGTTAACCAGGACCTTGAAAAATAGAGAATGTTCAGTTGAAATCTGTCAGAAAACAGATCCAACAAACTGGAAGAAAAACTTTTCATGTTTTTAGTAGGAAAAGCGATGAGCTGTAATTTAAATGACAGGCAGGGCGGATGACCTTCCATCTCATATAATTCTTTAAATTACTCGAGACGACATTTATCAACTTAAGTAAAAAATCGCTACTAGCAAAACTTTTTCTTATTTCTTTTACTCGAGCGATAATATTATTATACTAGTTCGCTAAAGGTGATCAAAACATCAGACAATCTAGACAGCCTTTTAGTAGTTTTATTATATATAAAACTACAAATAAAGAATTATTTATATATATATATATCTATATATTATATATACATACACACACAAATAAAATGTAAATTTGAATGTGAATGACTGAGCCTATTCAAAAACTTTTTAGGATGCCTTTTAGAAAATTTGAGATTAATTCTCGTCAAAAAAAAACCAATAACCAATATTGGGATTTACTTGAAAGTGTTCCTGAGCGATCATTGAACGAACAAAATAGTACTACATCCTTAAAGGATGACGCCTCACTCCTCACATTTCGTTCTTGGTGTAAAAATGCCAGTACTATCAGTCACTACAAATTAGATTTTTATTACCCAAATTACTAAGCCATAACCTATAAACTATTAATTAGATATAGTTTCGGTGAGTTTACGGAAAAAGTACATACAGTGTTGCCAACCTCCTGTTTGAGAAAAAAATATTTCTTACTTCTTTACTTTCTCTAGTATAATTTAATATGAATTAGAATCACTGTAATAAGAGTTCGGCAGACAAGTCTGCTTACTGTAAACCAATTTTCATTGGCTCCGCCATATTCAGCTCAC
>JAAAKQ030059511.1:4580-15886 GCA_010016005.3 Zanna intricata
ATATATATATATATATATGTATTCATATATTAATAGATGTACTGTAATTTCAAATTTATATAAATGGGAGTAGATGAAAAATTATCAGACGTGTAGAAATTATATCGTAATAATGTTTTTATTCCCCCAATTAAGATATTACAGAAAAAAATGAATTTGCATCTGGTAACTAAGCGACGTAGTAGAATATCCCGTAAAAAGTGTCCCAAAAAATTTATTAACAAAGTGAGAATATTAAACCTGAAGTTGTCCGAACACAAAATCGCAACAAATTCAAACTTCCATGTTTAGATCCATCTGATAATAAAACTACGTTTATTTCTTATTACCAGAAAGAAGATAAAACTTACTGAGCATCAAATTTTTCGTTCCTTTAGGAATAAAATGAATTTGAAATAATTTGAAAACCATGTCATTGATAATTATTTTTATGAGTAGAAAACATTTTGTTGAAATTACTACTGGAGTTTCTTGAGATTATCTTGGAAATAACAGTGAAATGAAGTTGATATTTTTCGTTTCTAATTGTGGATACTCTAGATTAATTCATGAATTTTTCTTAAATTTTGGTAACAAAAAGTATACTTACAAGATAATTTCAGCTTAGTTAATCGCATTCGTCTTGATTGTAAGACAATATGGCGCAAATTTAATCTGTTAAAATTGTAATTTTCTTGGTGAAAATAAGAAGAAAATTATAAAACACTTTTAATCTGACTGACGTCAGGATTTATATGTATATACCATAATTTAAATTTTTAATTAACATGGTTACTCTTTAAATATATATCCCTACTTCATCAGTTTTATATTTTATACATTTGATGTGTATAAAATTAGATATTGTTGTGTATGTACCTTGTCTATTATTTTTCAGCGTTTATTACGTTTTTCTCAAAAAATCATTTATATTCATAAATATAGATAGGGAATCTTGGAGAGCTGCATCAAACAAGTCAAATGACTGAAGACAAAAAGAATATTCATAAAGAAAATGGTTTCATAAGATGGTTTTGAAAACCATCTGTTTTCAAAACTTAAGTATATTCATAAAGAAAATGGTTTCATAAGATGGTTTTGAAAACCATTTGTTTTCAAAACTTAAGTATTTATCTCAACAATTAAAACATGTGCTATCACCGTTTTCTTAAATGATAATTTATCACAGATGGTTGTAAACAAACTTATACGTGGGAATATGACGATAAAATTGTAACTTATGAAAAATTCCACGCCTGACCGCGATTTAAAACGATTCGAGACCCCGAGGATCTTCGGTTGTAAGGCTGAGACCGCTACCACTCCGCTACAGAGATCGAGTCAGTACGTTTAATACTTTATACAAAATTATGTTTCACTATTTTAGATCCATATCGTTAATATTTTACTCGTATAAATAAACTAAGTTACACTGAGATTTTTATTATTTGCTTAACTGATTTCAAATATGGTGAATAATTTCAATTCAAACCATTATTTTAAAAAATGTTATATTTTAAGTCTTACATTTCACCAAAATTCTGAGTTTTGTGGTATCTTTCTTTTATTGAAAAGTTGACGAAATTTACTAGGTAATTAGTAGTAAGCTTTTTTCATTTTTTTTTTTTTTTTTTTGCTTAAATTACGAGTAACTTTTTTAGTGATTTATAATATTCTTCACATAAATACTATTTTCGTTGACATTACTTCTGTAAGTTATACCATAACGTTAAATAACCTGAAGCCATTCGGAATACAGTGTATTTCTATGCGAAAAGTCAAGAAAAATTTCCCATAGAAAGATAAATATTACTTATATTGCTACTACTGTATACTGTTTAAATAAATACTAACGATTAATAAATATTATTGTTTTTTGCATTTAAAAAATGTTGTTTCATACCCGGTAGAAGGTAATATATCTTTCTTGGCTTTTTTTTCTTATTCTTACTAAGACGTATGTGTCTTTGTCTTTCTTGAAGATGGGTGTTTTTTCAATAGATCGGTTTTGGTAGACTTCTTCGTATTAAGAAATACAGACTAAAACATTTAAACTAAGTTTACATAAACCTATAAACAAAAAATTTTATACCTATTAACGTTTGATTTGTCAAAGTCGTACGCTAAATTTTAGTCAGCTTACTAGTTGGTAGCTCTTTCTAATATAGAGCAACCGTTTAAAGCAGTAAATTTTGAGAATAAAGTATATATATTTTTGTGATGTGGGTTGTAATTTTAAAAGTAGTTTATTAATATATTATTTAACATTAAAATACATTACTTTTCCATAACTTAGCTTTTATTTTTATTTTATCTTGAATTTTATTGATATTTTTATAATTTAAATATAAAACCTCTGCGTAAAAACCTTTTATAATATAATATTACATAAAAGATCAAATAACGTAAATATAATGTAAAGATGGGATTTTTCTATCTAAAACCTGGAACATAATTTAATTTTATAGTGAGTTTTTATTGTATTTTTTCTGAACAAAGTATCATTAAGTTGGTTATTCTAGAAAATGAGCAGACTTAAATACGTGTAGTTATGGATAATGTCCAGTATATGGTTCATAGAAGAGAACATGGTATTATAATTAGCGTTTGGAGAAAAGTAGAAGTTTTTTTATTACTCTTAAAATTAGTAAAGTTTTAGAGTTAAAGGCACGTTACAACATACAAACCACCTCTTTTTTCCATTAAAATATTTGATTGAATACCATTAATTATCTCTTGTTGAGAAAGCTGAATAGAATAGCAGTGTATAAAAATAAAAGAAAATGGAACGAGAATAAAACTTGAAGAATAGAAACTAACTTTATACTCTTTCTTTCTCGCTTACTCTCTTATCTCTCTCTCTTTTGCTTTCTTTTTATCCCACTCTTTCTCTTTCTACGAAATAATTCTTTACCATAGAAAATCTGTATTAAAATAACATATAGTAAAAATAGAACTTTTTATTTCAAAGCTGGTTGTTTCTATTTCTTTTTTTTTTATCATACATTTATGTACAATGTATAATATACGAGTATTATAATGAATTTACAGAATCGATAAATATTTGGAATAATATTATATCAAATTTGAATATATATTTGTATAATTCAGAACAAAAAAAAAATATATCCTACTATTCATTTTTGAATACAAAATGAATAAAAATTGTTCCATGGAAACATGAACTACTTTTTTAGGTAGATATCAGAAAAAAGCTACTTACTGTAATGGGTACCATGATTCGATTTCCGTAAAATTTCGACATATCTCCGCGTTTCACATCCCCCAGATCCCAAAAACAGTGTCAGTTCAAACGTTTATATACATTTCACTTTCTTGTAGACATAATAATTGCGCTAATCACTTTCAAATTGATGTATAAAATATAATGATCCAAAATCTCAGTTTGCTAATGGGAAAAATCGGAGCATGAAGGTGAAAATTGGGGCCTTTTTCGAAAAAACAAAATATCGCAAAAAACAAAACAAAATAACTTTCTTATTAAGTAAAATATGGAATTCCTGTAGAGTTTCTACTATTCTTTGGATAAGGGACTAAAACTTATTTAAGTAAGGTTTTTGGATTATACCCATCACTGGCACATAGGATGGAAAAATGGAGTTTCGAAGACAAAAAATCATACCTCCCTTAATAGGCACAATACAGAATCGGTTTAAAGTGGTCGTTAGTCATTTAAAGATTGCCTGAAAATTTCGTCTGAAACAATTTTTTGATTTGACCAATTCCTATGTGACCAAAATATTGCTGGAATTGTAAGAAGATGGGGCTTGTATGCTAAACATGTGAATCTTTTTTTCATGTGCAACCATTATCATATTGAGTAAATTTGAAGTTTTTCTTGACTTTAAGGTGCAAATCTTTTTAAAACCTACTTCGCACCGGTGAAATCTACCACCGCCTTCCGACGAGCCGAAAGGTATTTTTTAATAAATATTTCTAAAGATGTTAGAAAATATTTTACAAGAAAAAATCTGATAATCATTTAAAAAAAGTTAAATTAGAAAAATTGGGTTAAAATTAGAGATAAATGCAGAAGGATGGTAGAGTCTCATGCACATGGTCACAGAAATAATTAATTTTTTTTTTTATGATGGAACAAATTTAGATAAAAACCGTTGAAATTCAATTTTTTTAAATTGAGGAATGGTGTAGTATATTCTTTGAGTGAGCTCAAGAAGACATAAACATCTCTGATGATTTTAATTTATTTATTTTTTTTTTTTTTGAGGTGTATTATATTATTCAATAACATTTGAACATTGCATTAAATAATTTTTTTTTATTTAGATGGGTTAGGGCGTAGAAACTATGAGAATCATGTAGAATATATCCATCTCCTACTGATATTTCTTTCATTTTAAGAAGAGAAAAAGGATTTTGATTAAGGAAATTTCGAAAATCATATTGTTTAAAGCTATCCCTGTTGTAATTAGGATTAATAGTTAGTTAAAATCCATTCAAAATTTGGGATAATTTGCTTTTGTTTAAATTGAATCAAATTCCAGTGTTGATGGGTGCAGGATAAACGGTTTTCTATGTATCATTTATTTATTTTTTGTTTATGTATTATAAATCATATTACCATGAAATGAGATGAAATTGGAGATTATACCGAAGGGTTAGGTAATTAATGTATAGCATATAGCACTAGCAAAATGTAAGCTATAAAACATTGAAGGATTTTTCAACTGTTGTTTTTATAACATACCATTTAAAATGATAAAGATAATTGCAATTGTAAAATATTTTTACAGCGCTTTGCTTATGGACAACAATCATATTGATCCATTATTTCTATTAAACATATCATTTAATTTAATATTAATACCGTTGTGTTAATAATGTTGGAAAATGAAAATTTTATATCAGAAAAATAATAATCATATCAATCAGAAATTAAAAATATGATTGATGTATATTTGGTTTACACTCACTGCCTTCTCAAAGAATTTTTTCATTTTGGATAGATAATTAATATTGAATTTTATTATTTGACATTTTCATTTTTTGTTATTAATATTCAAAGTTTACATATAGACAATAAGTTAGGCTGTTTGTAAATATTCAAATGATTTCAAATGCTTTCTGTTTTTGTGCAACTATTCATTTTCCTCAGAAAACATATTTCTTTTTCGTCGAATTTTATACTTCATTATCATATACAAAGTAATTCACAAAGAATATAATAAACTTTCACAACATGTTTTATTGGTGACAGTAAAAAAGAAAGTTTATATAATCATAGATTTGAAAACGCTTTGTTAATGAATATCGATAGGCGAATGACTTAGACCTGATTTCTGCGCTTGTTAAAATTAAATCGCAGTGTAATTCTTGGGACGAAAATGATTGATAAATTTAATGGTTTCCTATGAAATCTGACCTGAAGAATTGACAAAAATAGGTCAAAGAACTGCATTACTTAGTTATTTTTGAGAATTCGGGGAAAACAAAAATATTGGGAGTGAATATGAATAAAATGGTTTGAATAAAATTCACAAGAACTAAAAACAAACGTAAGGATTTCAAACTTTATTAAAATCAACATAATTCAAAATTAAACTCTGTATAGTTTTTGTTTAAAACTTTTATTTATTTATGAACTATTTAACACAGTTATTGATAGAATAATATGTTTTTCAACCCTCAAACTTTTACCCATCTTTTACCCAGCGTTCGCAAGAACTACTAAAAGTACATTTCTGGCTTACTACTATCAATATTTCAGATCAGATCTCAAATAAAACCACTAAATTTATCACTTAATTCCTAAGAATTACAGTTTGGTTAAATTTTAATGAATGTGCAGAGATCAAGACGAAATCTATTGTCTGCCGACACCCGCTAATGAACTGTTTCCGAACCTACATTTTTATGAACTTTCTTCTTTATTTTCCATCAATAGAACATTCCTAAAATTTTGTTACATTCTTCAAGAATAATTCTGAATAAACATTACAATAATAAGTAATGCACAAATAAATTCTCTTTTCTATCTATGTATATATATTTTTTAAATAATCTCCTGAAAAATCTGATAAATAAAAATGATATAGGATTGTTTCTCTGATCAATACAGTAAACTGAAAAAGTGTATTGTTGTACAAGTATAACACAAATCTACAAAAATTTTCATTGATGAATGAAATAAAAAAGGAATTTAATTAAATTAAAAGGAAAATTTCCAATTAAATAGAAATATATATACACACCTTCAAAACAAATGACCGAGTTGTATTTATTTTTTATTTAAGCATTTGTACTATCGACGTTTTCCAACCCATTTATGTTCAACGTATCAGGGTATGAATTGAATTACAGGTTTGTAAGATGATAGGACCCAATAAGAGAGTTGAGTTTGTGCTAATTTTTGCTGGCTTGCTCAATATTTTACCCTCTTTATTAATGTTTCACATTAATATTTCTGAAAAGGAAGTTACAGATTCAACTACACAAATTGCTGAAATAGATATAAATGACAATATTAACCTTAATGCATCAGCAAAAACACAATACATAATAAATTCGAATTTTAAATGGAAATTATACATGGAATTACATGTGAAACCGAACTAAAATGATTTTAAAGTTTCTCAAGACATAAAAAAAAAAAATAAAAATTTATTTAGTTTTAAAAGAACACATTGAATTATCCTTTCATTTATTATGCATTAGAATATAATTATTCGTAATCTGCCATCTTTGATACTAGTATTTTGGTCAGGAATTTGTTTGTAGAATAATTCGGATATGAAATTTACTGCCAAAGAATTTCAATTAGCAATAATAGGGGAGAAATTCTGTAAACAACGATAAGAATTATTAAATTAATGATAAAATTTATGATATATTATTTTGATGTCAGCTTTAAATATTTTTTAGACATTTCACACGGATTTATATTTGTTTAATGCCAAACCCTTAAAGAAAAGTACATTTAACTAAAATAAAAGGTATCCATAACTAAATTTGAGTATTTTCTGTTGTGGCTGTCATAACAATTGTTTCTTGAATATAGTTTATTCCTTATCCTAACAATTGATATTAAAATATTGCATCTAAATGATGCCTTCATGAAGCCTTACGTCTAACATATTGAAGAAATAGCAAAATCCTTATATCTAACACATATTCGCTGCTGTCCCTGTCACATCAGTCGGGTGACCACAACAAAGCCTCTCTCTCCTTTGCTTGAAGGATGTTTCTGGCTAGCCCTGCTACATCCTCCCATTGCCTTCTTCCTCGGGAATGTATTCCACCAGCGTTTTCGGGGTGAGCCGATTCAGCCCTGAAAACCTTCTCAACCCATCCCATCTGTTGCACTGGAAAAACACATGCTCCGGTGTGTCTTCCTCATTGCAGTAATAGCAAAGAGAAGTTTCCCTTCTTCGGAACCTGAACAGGTATCCCCCGAACCCCCCGTGGCCCGTCAGGAGCTGTGTGAGATAGTAATCAACCTCACCAAACCCCCTCCGGAACCATGATTCGACTCTGGGGATCAGTCGTCTGGTCCAGGCTCCCTTCTTATAGGCTTCCCATACAGCCTGCCATTTTATTATCAGTATACCCCTAGCTTCATGCTTCGGGTACCTTGGAGTCTTCTTTTCGCTTCCTCTGCTCGTAGTTTAAAGGGTAGGACACCTGCGATGACCTCCAGTGCGTCTCCAGATACGGTTCGGTATGGTGATGTTACTTTGAGATTGGCCCGTCGCTGGAGCGCTACTGAGTCTCTTGTTATTCCTATGAACCTTCAGCGCGTCCGCCCATACCGGTGCTGCATAAAGAACAATAGAAGAAGCGACAGAGAGCAGTAGCCTCTTTCCACTAGACTTCGGCTCCTCCTTCTTTGACAAGATTCTTGAATACAATCTTTGTTTCTTGAATGCAATCAATTATAGCAAAAAAACGCATCCTTTAACTTGTTTTATTTATTAGTAAACAGCATAAGAATTTAATGTTATAAAATATATTATTATTATACCATCAATGGGAACCCAAGACTCCGTACATAAATGCATTTCCATCTTCCTCCCTCCACCCCCCTCAAAAAAAAATGTTATTATTATTATTAATGTTATCATGGTTACGTTACTGTTTTCATCTTTCAGTGTAGGTGACTACTAGATCGTTCGTAATTATAAAGTGTTGAAATATGATGTAATGTATGATACCGTTTGATATAATTTTTATAAAATGATCACATTTTGGCAACTCTTTTTTTTAACCTCCGGGACTACCGTTAGGTATTGCGTGAGAGGATTAGATGAATGATTTTTTAGCGTGTAAAAAGTGCCTTGCCTGACGGGATTCGAACCCGGGACCTCCGGATGAAAGGACGAGACGTTACCACTCGCGCCACAGAGGCCGGTGCATTTTGGCAACCTAGATAGCACTTAAAAAACTGAATTCTGTTTTATAATTATTTAATATTCTAACAATAAGCGCATAAATGTCTTATTAGTTCCAGCTATAACGTATAAATTTTTTAATTTTTAACGTATAAAAAAAGTTTAAATTACTATAGAATGGTATTTTTATTATTTTAATTTACTTATTAATTAAGAGATATTAAATTTACTGTTATTAAATTTACTGTTTACATTTTTTCCATATACTGTTTGTTACGTAGATCTTATAGATGAATTTTCGTTGAAAACTCGTATTCGTGTAACATGTTGACTTAAGTATATCACTACGTTTAATAGTATATATTATTCTGTAATAAAATATAATTTTTAATATATACAGAAAAATATTTGAAATGAAATGAATAAAATATTTTCCGCTATAACACTAAAAAAATTGCATAATTTTTCTTTATTTACAGCTACAGAAATTTGATTCGATTATTTTATTTTCCTCCTGATATTAAGTAAAAAGAAATTATTCAAACATTCTAATGTAAATTCTTTTGTAAGCACCGGATGCGTGTAAGCTGCGTTTACTTTTACAGCTCGAAAAAGGAAGTGTTCTAGTTAGAGTAGATAACACGTGTTACACCCAACTTTTGTCATTACTGAGATTTTTCTTGGTAGTCTTGTTATTAAGTAACCATTTAGATGGTGAAAGTTTAACTTATTTACTTTCAGGGTACTTTTTAACTGGAACTAAGAACGAAGATAGTAGATCTAGAAGTTTTGCCAAGGTAAACTTCTACGTTTCAACTTTCAGTGAGGTCCGCAACTTTCCTCTTAGCCCACTATTGATTGCAGTCTTCACTGTGCAATCTACTTTCATTCTGAGCAGGATCGGATCGATCCTTTCCAGTAAGGTAAGGGCAGTAGGGTAGTAGTCGCTATTAAACTGTTAAAGGGGTCGTGTTACATGGTGCAGATATGTTTCCATGCAATTAGCAGGAGAGAGGGAAGCCCTATCGCACTTAGCTCCCAGGATGTTGCCCATAATGCGAGCAAACACTCCTTTTCTAACGTAACTAATACATACTGCCCAGAAGCTTCCAAAAGCTCTTACATAGGCTAAAACACTCTTCTTCTACTCCTTTAGTTCGTATAAAACTCCTAAAATATCCTCATAAAAAAAGTTTTAACTACCCATTCATCAGATTTTCTTCTTTACTACTTTACTCATTACTGATTACCTTCATTACGATTACCTTCGTCTCTGTAAAAGTTATAACAAAATTTATTATTAATATGGTTCAATGGTAAAAGGTATGTAATACCTTATATAATAGAATTATGAAATAAACAGATTTAAAAGATAAGAATAATATTATGTTTTAAAAATTCGAGTTTGTGTATGCATTTAAAAGATCAAGGAATCAAATTTCTTACAGGTATGCCAATTTTATCATTGTAAAAATTTTCATACTTCATTATCTCAAATAGATATGGATTACAAATAAAATTTAAGCTAAGAAATCTGCGTAATCCTTCTTTCCTAACCTTAAACTTATTACCCTTACAATAATTCCCTTAAAAATAACCTTAAAATAATTCTCTAAAAAAATCTATAAAGATATAATTTTTGGGATGTAATTAAAAAAATAAATTCTTTGTATTTATAATTATTTTATTTTCATTAAAAGAAAATGTGAGGTTTTTAATCAGATTTAATATTATTAGTTCAATTTAATATTAGTAAATAAAAATATTTCCATTTTATTATTATTATTTATAATAAAAGTATTCAGCAACATGTGATATTTCTCTTCTTATCCCATCAACTTAAAACTCTATTTTTCTTTCAGTTGTTATTATTAGATTTAATTAATAAAAATAATTATAGTGGTATATTATATAATATTTCAGTTATTATTTAAAGTTTTTAATACAGACGTTTAATTGCATTAAAAATTTTTCAATTTTTTCTTAACACTCATTCTGTTGTAGTACAAGGTTTTTATAAAAAATATTATAACTCGCCATATATATTAGTCCACAAAATAAATTTATAACTAATTAAAATGATAAGCATTGTTAAATTGTTACGTTAATAATATTTAATAATGGTATTTTGTTAATAATATTTCATTTCTATGTTTAATAATAATATTGTATTAATATTATTTCACTTGCATGTTAATAGTATTTAAATAATTCAGTCTTTGTCCTGTGTAATCAGATTTCGAACTTGCTACAAGCGTATAGAGAGAACTGGATTATATTAGAAACAGTAAAGTATCTTTGTTTGAATTATTATTTTTACTGAAGAAAGAATTTTTATTTGGCAATTTACATTGATAAAGTTTAGTTTGGCAATTAATGTAACTATTTACATTGGTTGGAATTAATTGTATTTATAAATAATGAAGATATTTCATTTTCATATTTTCTAGAATAGACTTTTATAGTGTTTTCTAGACGTACAGCTAAGAGTATATATAAGCGGGTCGAGCGACCTGTGGATTGGATTGGTTTGGTTCATTTGTGTGACGTAGTTCTGAACGGTTACACTGCACGAAAGTTAAATTGTTTCTTGTAGATTTTGTTAAGCGTTGTAAGTGTTCGTTTGGTTGTGTTAAAATATTGTGAGAAGGCTTGATATCGTGTTGGTTATTTACGAATCATGTTCTCACTATAATTGGATAGTATTGTTAAAAATTGTGGGGAAGTCGATTATAGTTATATACGAATCATTCGCTCACATCACTTCTTCTGTCACTACTCATTTTTTATTTTCTCTATCTCTGTTCTTCAAGCTTCAGTTTCGATGAATATTTCCGACATAATTAAATATATAAAAAAAAAAAATAATAATAATAAATCTTCTACATCGGTAATGGGTGCCATCTGAAATCGGATTTCTAGAAGATTTAAACAAACCTTAAAACAAATATATATATA
>JAAAKQ030059522.1:0-15886 GCA_010016005.3 Zanna intricata
AACCTTAGAACTCTCGACTTCGAAATCAGCTGATTTGCGATGTCGCGTTAACCACTAGACCAACCCGGTGGGTTATTGTACCAGTACCAGTACTGATATACTGATACTGTATGTTTTCAAAGAATAAGTGGGATAGCCATGCAATATCATTCAAATCCTAGAAAATATAGGAAGCTTCCAGCAGATTAAATATATCTTTTTCATTAAAATAACAAGGAAAAAAATGAAAGTTTAATGTTTACTACAATGCTTAGAGAATTTATAGATCTGGACTTTTAAATCATAGTTTGAAATATGAACTTTTAAACTTTTATTCCTAATTATTCTCACGAATATTTCATTTTTTTTGTTTGGTGAAATGTTTGTTTTGGTTTAAAAAAAAAGCAATAATTAAAATTTTTGGTTTATATTTGGTCGCCATATCCATGTTATTGACAAATCCACTATCAGGTTCCCGCAGTTACTGGCCAACTAAAAGGAATTTTCTCATTGAGTTTGTTTAAAATTTTTTAAAATTATTACTATTTTTTTAATCAACCTTCAGTTGGTAATTATTTATTTTTTTTTGGATTTGATATGCAATTATCTAAATGTTCTTACAGTAACAAAAGTTTATTAAAAATAATGTATAAATTGTTAAAATACTTTATTAATAATATTTTTCAAACAATTTGTATAATACTTCCAGAAGCTTCTTTTACAAAACCTAACATATATAACTCAAACTACTTTAGCATGTTATAATCATGTCCAATCTATGTTTGTTCTATAAAATGTAAAAATGTCAGCCTGAGGATATTTATTTATTTATTCATACAGAAACAATAAGTTTACACCCCCTTACATTTTCTGATAGATGATAATGAATTTTGTGGCATGTGGAAAATGTCATGCCTGACTAGGATTTGAACCCATGACTTCCAGATGAAAGGCCAAGATGCTACCAGTTGATAATCTTGAACTTGCAAATTATATATTTAATATTATTAAATATACAATAGGGGGATCAGTGATGTAGTAGGGATATCGCAATTAGAACCCAGATGATGTTTTTAGGATATCCTAAAATTCCTATCTAACAGATATCAAGAATTCCTATATGCTGCAGATACATCCCTGATTTATCACCTGGACTGACATTTCCATATACTACTAGAACAATTAGCTACTATGAGAACGTCCTTTTGCTGTGTCGGTAATGTGACATATGTAAAAATTAGCATAATTTACAACAGTGTTCATTCAATTTATTTGTTTTCCAAGAATCATGAATAGATTTAGTTTAAGTTGTTTTTATGAGAGTACACATTTATATTTCTTAACATGAGTGGTCTGAAATAGAAAATATAAATAAAGTAAGCTAAGTGTACATAACAAAAATGTCTATATTATACTTCATAACAGAAAAATCCTACAACAATCAACAGTCTATTTTAGGTTATAATAATAAAAATACTTAAATACCCTGTACAACATAAACAGTTTATAACTATGATTAAAATTAACTAGCTGAATTAGCTAAATCATATAATTATTACTGTATTTTAACTTCAGTTCTGTCAGGTGCAAAATTGCCATTCTACATTCTAAAATGAAATTTTAGTGTTAAAATAATTTTTATTAAAAGTTTTATAAGTGACAACTAAAAGTTTCCACTTTCTAACGTATAACTTATATAAAAAAACAAAGATATTTTATTAATATATTTTTATACATATGTATTTTTTCTTTTCAAATGATTGTTTATGAATCTTATAATCTGTATTATTAACATGTAATTATCTTTTTAATTAAGACCTTACACATATATTTTGACCTCAAGAACAATGACACCCATGACAACTTTACTATGTAAAATAAGCAGTGAAGTGGTTTGCACTGCCCTCTTCATAAAGATGAATATACTGTTATCTTGTTAACATGCTAAGCCTACTGAAATGTGCAAAATATTCAGCCCTACAAATAATTTATTTACTTTGTTTAACGCAGGGTCTGAGTGTCATTTTTCATTTAACTTCTTATTAGGAAAAAGTAAATTGATCAAAATAAAAAACTGAGTGTGCTATAACAAGTAAATAAATCTATGACTGTTAGAAAACATTAAGTGTTATGATGAACAGTTAATAGTTTCTTCAAATAGTTAATATAATTTTTTTTTTTAAATTAAAAAAACATTTTTTTTTTTAATATGTGTTTTTTAATATTTTAATCTGCATATGTTTTTTATTATTTTATTTTAATTTAATGCATAAATTGTAATGGAAGAAAAATCCATCACTGAAGATGGGTCTAGGCCTGAAAGTGCTATGACATTAAAAAAAATAAAGGTAGAATGTTTTCTTTTATTCTGTTCTTGCGAAGTGGCTGAATTAAATTTTAGAAATTAAATTCTGAGAATAAAATTTTTACGTACAGAGGAAATATGGACTATAAGAAGTTTAATTTAAATAAATTTATATATGTAGTTAATATTTCAGAATTACAATAATAAGTAAATAATAATTTATATTTATAAATTAAATTTATTATATTAAGAATTATACTTAATGTACATTGATTATTTTTTGTAGAGCAACAGATTAAACAATCATTAGGTTAAATAAACTTATATATATATGGAGCAAGAAAGTAATAATAAGCACACTCCAATGAATTTCGGTAGTTTATTCATTCTGAATGATGAATGTCTTAACTGTCAAATAACAGTAAGCTAAAAATATAGTCATCATACCATAATTCCTGTTATGTCTAATTAAGTTTTTGTTCAGGTGTATTAATTAATCTTACATTCTCTAAGTAAATTATACATAAAGAAGTGGAAATTTTTAATTTCTATCATTATTTTTTATTATGATTCATTGTAAATATTATTACAACACCATCAGAGATTAAAATCTATCAATAACTGGATACTCTATGGTTAATATCTCTCTTTACAATTAATAATATTAATCAGATTTTTTGAGACTATAAATATTTGAAATGGTAGTAAAATTGCACCAGTAAATCAACTCTCACTACTTTCTGGTAACAATAATGTTCTTACTAAACCTTTATAACATTATCACATAATTAAAATTGGTAAAACAGACAATAATGATTGAGTACTATGAAATGCTAAAACATTTTGGTTAACAGTACTTGCAATTTATAATGAAAGTCATTAAGAAACCTGGCCTTATTAAAAAAAAAATAATCTTGATTCTAAAAACAAAACAAAAAAAAAGACATATTGTAAGAGATAATTAATAAAGTGGAAACTTTCTGATAAAATGAAATTGAATTTCTTAGTAAAATTTATCCTTTTCCTTTTCCATCGAGGTTAACATGTTTTAACATGTATTGGGGATTTGGCAGAATAATTTAGAGTTCAAGTGCATATTTTCAGATGCATTGCGATTCTAGTGGTAGGAAGGACGTTCTTCCTTTAGAAATTGAAGCCTATTTACTCGTGGGTGATCAATTTCTGGAGGAAAAATATATAATATGTCTTTAAACTGTTCAGAGGAAAGTGTGACCATGGTTTCAATTGGCATGTTTGTATTTATAAAAACCTACCTGGAACCCACAATGTAAAATTTTTATTTATTATTTTTAATAATTACTCAATAAAAATCAAAACAGTGTTTGTGACGAGGTAAAATATTTTGATCTTATAACTCAGATTGAAAAATAGTTTCATATTTCATGGATGTGTTAAAAATAATACTTACTACAAGTATTATGACAAAAGTCGGTATAATGATGTACATGTTCATGACTGTAGTATCATTCTTAAAGACGTAAATATTCTTTTGTTTATAATTGTTATATTTACATCTTTAAAGAACTCATTTCCTAATAAAAAAATTAAGCGAGTTATTATTTCCTACTATATTGATAATTTTGCTAGTACGAGTACATTGATAAGGAAGGAGGGGTTATTTGAAAAATGAAATGATATTTTTATTGTTGGATGGGCGATGGTTGCTGGAGAAGTGAGAAATGGTTGCTGAAGAATTTTGTATTTCCAGTTACATAACATTATAACTTGAAGATGCATTTCTTCTAGCTCAGAAAAAGTTCCTTGAACAACTTATGAGCTCAAAACTAGAAAAAATTTTAATTACAGTGTAAATTTTCTGTTTGACATTTCAAATCAATGCTTTTGTTTTTATTATAGATAAATAAAAAATAAGCAAATACTGTCTCTATATTGCAAAATTATAAAATGCTTAAAATTAAATAACTCATTACATGGATTGTAGGAAATCATTTTATTCCACTTCCTAGTTAGGTTCATTGATAGTACCTGTCACTGAAATCTTCATTCAAATCTATCATGAAATCTTCTTATGGGAAAATTGATTATGGATTGTTAGTTTACTCTACGTTTATCATCATTACTTTAATAGTGACAAAAAATTTATCATTTGGTTCATCTGTCAGTTTTGCCTATCTATATAGTTCTACACAGATATGCTTTATTTAAAAAAATATATTTTCATAATTATCCTGCTTACGTATATCTAACTTTTTGTAAGATGGTAAATAAAAATGATTGACAAAATTATACAATGTAGAGAAAATTATTGAACTACCATACAAAACACAGTTTTAAAATTTCATCATATATCAATTATACCTAATAAATGGTATAAGATGCCATAGATAGCATACCTATATGACATAGGTATATTTCATATAGATGGGATATCTCTATAGATAGATGGCATATATTCATGCCCTAGGCATTTCTGTATGTGCTAAGGACTATCAATTTTTTGGATTTGCAACAATAAAATTAATATAATTCACATCAAATATACAAAAAACTGAAAAAGCAAAAAATTAATAAATCAGGTTTATCATATAAGGAGAAAAGGGAGGCAACAACTGTGCGAATAATATGTGAACAAAAATAGCAGATTAATTGCATTATGCAATATACTGGTTATTCATGCAGGACTAAATGTTAAATGATATCTTTACTAACCAAGCATATATGAATACTAGTTCTCAATCATTATTTTAAATTATGTACAATAAAACTTTATATTAAATTTAATATAATAAACAAAGTTTCTATAACTCAGTCTTTGAAAAAAATAACTATGCAAAATAAACAGATTACATTTAAAAGTTAAAGTTAAAAACAGTTCTTGTTACTTCTTCATGTAATCTATTACACTTCTTTTTTTTTTTTACAAAAACAACTATATTTTTATTATAGAGATTAAATTCATTATTACAAAGCACAAATTACACATTAAGCACAAATACTGTAATTATATCTAGCGTTGTGTAAATTAAATAAGTTAATAAATACAATAAGTTTATTCACTGATTGACAATGAGTAGAAAAGATGTAGTGAGATTTTAACCAGTTTGCAGTGTTTGGTTTTCATACCTAACATGAATATCTGCAAGATGGGCATATTCTATTGGCGTTGTCTTAGTCGTTAATGCATCTAAGTATATAAACTACACAACAAATAATAATATACAAGATAAAATAGAATTTTCCACTTTTTTTTGTTAAGAAAAGAACAAATTATACAAAATATGATAAGTGAAAGAAGGCCACTCTACTTTATCCATTAAACTATCATATTAGCCACATTTAAACTATGAATATATTGATAAGTTTCTAAATATAAGAAAAAATTAAATGTAACAAAGTATCTCCTACATAGAGTTAATCAATGAAAATTAACATATTGAGTAATGTAAGGTATTTTCAATTAATAGGCATCATTTTCTGCCAATGAAAGTGTAACTCTATCTTTTAGTTGGAATGCTTAAAATTTTATGTTATACACTGATGGTAGTACATCACCAGCTTGAATGCTAATTCCTTTTTTTAGTTTGCTCATCTCATTTTACTTTAATAACAATTTTTTAAATTTATTTCAGCTTCAGAATTATTTTTTAAATTTTAATGTATAATTATTAACATATTTTAGTTAATTAACGTAAAAATACTACATATTTTGATATGTGTAAATTTAGCAAGGAGGTGTAAATTTTCAAGTATTCTATAAAACATATTAATGTTATAATATTGATTTTGAAAAACATTATTCTATAAAACATATTAATGTTATAATATTGATTTTGAAAAATTCGACCAGACAGTCAATGATATTTTGGTATGTAGAATATTACACTATATTATATAAAATTTTATTAAGTAAATTATTATTAAAGAGAACAATACATTATGTAAAATTTTATTAGTTAAATTATTATTAAAGCAAGCAAGAAAAGTTAAATCTATTGTTAAAGTTAAATCAAACAATAATGTACGGGGGAGGCAACTAGTATTAGCAAATAGTAGCAGATAGTAGTATTAGCAGAAGGTATTTTATACAATCCAAACTTCAGAAACTGCCTGTAATTGAAAAGATACATAAAAAATTATGATGAAAAACATCAAGTTCAGAAAAAAATTGTTTGCAATTCATTTTTCTTTTATTGTATGCTTTGAATAAATACTAAATATTGTTTAATTTTAAAAATTCAATAAACTCTAATAAAATTTTTTGAATTTATAGAACACTTAGTAAATCCCTTAATTAATGAATATTTTATATTTAATAATAAAAATATTTGAAACAATAATTAATTCATAATAGTAAAAATATATTATTTTGAAGATAATGTATGAAAGATGTATTACTGCATAAAAAGAATATAATAATTAAAATCTTTCTAATTAAAAAACTAATATAATTATAAAAATTCAGTCATTTAATCTTATAGTACAGATGTTCAAAATTATATAAATTGTTCATACATTAGTATATTATTATGTAGGTAGTTAATGTCTTCAGCCTATTGTGTAGAGAAATTCTGACTTTTAACAGAAAACTGTAATTTAAATTCAGCTGTTGACTGAGAAAGGGAGGGAATTGTTTCTGTTTGTTGTCAATCAGTAAAAAAGAATTGTGTGCTGATGGTAGATTTAATTTGCAAATAATTTTCAAATAGAATTGTGTTTAATCAAAAATTACAACCAAATGGTATGTTGGATTTAATTTTTTCCAAATACTAAACAAAAAGAAAAAATTAAGTAGTTATAATATTTATAATCAATTTTACATACATTTAAAAAATGTTTACAATAAAATTGTATTGTGCACTATAAACAGTACATTGTTTACATTAAAATTTATTATATTTATTATTTTTTTTTTTACAATTTGTTAAAAGAAAACCTTTGTAGTTTTTTGAAATTTTATAAAAATAAATAAATATATAAGTACCATGCTTTTAATATGAACAATATATATATATATGACAACAGACAACAGAAATATAATTAAGTAAAATTATTAATCTTTATTTTTGAATGAATATCTGTAAAATATTTGAGGATATGAACGCACTGAGGGTCTAGAAGGTAGACATCCACTGGCAGCTAGACATAATATAATATTAAACGGCTAGTAAAATATTAAAAGTACTGTAATCGATTAACACAACAAACATTTCTTAAATTAAGCAATCTAAGAGAAGTGGTTGATTAAAACCAAGTTAGGTGATGGTCATCTTTACATATGCTCATATTTTGTGAGAAAACCATACTAAACCTCTCATATCAAACTGTAAGAATGAAAATAACTTATTCAAAGTACATGATTATTATTAAAAAAGTAATTTATAAACATTCATATAAAGATTTTAATGGCTTAATATATATATATTAATATATATTATAATATACATAATATATATATATATATATACATATACAGGATTAAGTTTTTTAAATACATTTATTTAAAATATCCAGTAGATCTTTTAATATAACTTCTATTTTTAAGTCCAAAAGTTGTATTTTTTAATTTCTAAGTATTTGGAATTTAGCTATTAATTTTTAAAAATATTTATCTTAATTTATTTCCATAATTTTTTTCTTTTCATTTTTCCAAAAGAATTTTACTTTTATTTAATATTTTGTTGATTTATGTTTAAAAAAATTTACTTCTCTGAACATTAATACAAGATGGACAAAACTATTTATTAACAAATAATAATTTATTTTTAATTTTATATTAAAATTACAATTAAATTCTTTACTAATTTTCATTAGTAATTCTAATTAAATTTTCTTTTCAGTAGCTGTAATTTTATCTTCAATGTTCACTTTTATTACATATAAAATTATACTCAGTTTTAGAAAATTATTTTACAACTACCAATTTATCTAAATTTTTTGCTCTACTTTCTCCCAATAATCACAATTTTTTTTCTTTAAAATATTTTAAAGGAAATTTTTCTATAATTTAATGATGTAGAACAGTCAGCAGGAAAATTTACCGATTTGATCGCTTGATGGGTATAACAATATAGATTGATGTAAAGTGTTGAGACCAAAATCCATCTGCCTTTTCCTTTTGTAATGTTTTTACTTCCTTGTTCGAAATAAAGGAAATATGGTAAATGTGAAAATTCTGGTTTTCAGATTTCAACCAAAATATCCATTTTGACTATCCTTGAATCCATTTTGGCTAGTTTCAACAAGACGTCTTTACATATATATATAACTCACATAAATTGAAACTTATTAGCCGTAGGTTGTTGAAATTTTGTATTTAGTAATGTTGTAACATCTAATTGTGCACCTTCCCTTTTGATTGCAATCAACTGCACCAAAAAATTATATATAGTTAGACTTCTAAATAAAGCAGGGTTTTAATTTTGAAACATTTGGTTTTTGGACATTTTCTTAACTGGTTTTTCTTAATAAGCACTCGTTGAAAGTTTTCCAACAATATAAGTGGTACTTATTTTCATTGGTTCAAGAGTTATAACCAAATAAAATTGAATTTATGAAATATTTGGATCTTACAAGGGGGAGGCACATCGGTTTGAATGGACTTCATCTCCTTTTTTTTAACTTTTTTTTTTATATTTAAATATAATGATTTATTAATAATTATCACCTCTATGAGTGAAATAACATTTTATGTATGTTTCATTTTAATTTAAAAATTTTTACAAACAGAAGTTAATAATTATTAATAAATCAATATATTTAAATGGAAAAAAAATATATGTATTTAAAGTCGTATTTAGGTCGATAAGTGGATGATAAGGATCTGACACGTTCTTACACCACATATCTACTTGAATAACAAGAAACAAAATATAGACGAATATAAAATGCTAAGGAAATTTTTGGGCTATTTTTCTATATAACTGCCACTTCATTAAAGAATTGAAGGATCTTATCTCACTTTCA
Organism: Zanna intricata; assembly: GCA_010016005.3. Lineage (NCBI taxonomy): Eukaryota > Metazoa > Arthropoda > Insecta > Hemiptera > Fulgoridae > Zanna > Zanna intricata. The sequence continues at coordinate 9,230 of JAAAKQ030059522.1, forward strand.
AATGAATTAAGTTTAAATGAAGTCCAGTAAAAAATGTGTATATGTAATTTAATAGGTATACAAGGAAGTCATGTGGTGTCCACATCAGATTTTTTAAATATGTGAAAAAGAAGAAATTTAATTAAAAATATTAATATTACAAATAGATTTGTAGTACTTGTCTGAGGTATTACAAGCAGTCCAGAAATTGTTCCGCAACAATCTTGCGGAACATCTAAAATAAAATTATTTTAAATGTTGATAAATGGACAGAGTTATTCAAAATTTTAAATTCTACAGGTGATTAAAATATCAGTATTAGTCACGCTTAAAAAATAATTAAGTTTTATTTTAAAACACAAAAGTGTTTTAAGAATATAACTTAACTTTTAATTTTAACTTCATTAATTTGAAAAGTTATTTAGATAAAATTTAAGTTAATGTAGATGTAAAGGTTGATTTTAGTAAGATTTTCATTTTTGTTAGTTGTTAACATTAAAAAAAAATCATATAAAATTGTGTGGTAATTGAAAACAGGATGATAATCCTGTTTTCAATTCTACATGCATCACACTACTTCCATATCAGGTCATGTTCAGTATGTAGATTAAAAAAAACTGTTTTTTTTTAAAGTTGTTTATTTTTCTATTTTAATTTATTACTGAAAATTTTGGTTAATAATTACTTAAAGTTTTTGTTATATTTTCTTTTTTAATTAAATTTCTTTTATTTAATAACTTTTTAAAATGTACTGAATTCACATCTGATAAACGAGTAATGTATTATCCAAGTGTTTACAAAGAAAAGATGAAAAAGTCAGCAAAATTGATAGTTTTATTTAAATATTTATTATTTTGCTGTTAGGATGTACTAAATCTTGAAAATTAAGAAATACATTGAGTCCTATATAATAACAGATGGAGGTTTAAGAGGTCTGGTTTTATCCAATAGCCATTCCAGCCATTATTCAAGTAACTACTACACAGCAAAAAACATTTAGGAATTTGATTCTTGTGCTTTCCTCTTTTCTTTGCAAATTATTGTTATAAATTACTAGACATATCTCACTTAAAGTAAATGAAGAATTTGTCTTTAGTATTTTGGTTTCTGGTTTTTATCTATTTTAATAAATTTACAATATAGTCAAAATTTTACATTACCATTTAATATTTAAAAAGAAATGTTTGACGTCAAATGTCAGTCATAAAATAACATAAAAATAATTATTTCTCGTATCATGCTACATTAAGAGACTGATTTTTTATGTAACCCTTTTAGAATTCCATTAAATTTTAAGTTAAAAATAACAAAAAACTTTTTCTATAGTATATTTATATTAGTATATAAATATGCCTTTATTACTATATATTACTATATAAATGAGATCTTTTTACTTAATATTATATATAGATTACAATAACTTATACTTACAGTTGAATTTATAAAAATATATAAATTATAAGTTTTTATTAACTTTTTACTTTAAAGTAGTTCTTTTATTCATGTCATCACTTTCAATTACAGTAAGATCATTTTTAGATTCTTTTGTATCAAATATTTCATTTTCTTCTTCATCCTCATCAGCAAATTTAATATCACTCTCATCATTGTCTAACAGATCATAATATTCACTATCGTTACTTGGTGATTTTTCTACTCTAGTTTCCTTTTCCCTAACACGATAAGCTTGGTGCACTTTAACCGGTGATTGTGGAATAAGTTTATCGACCATTTTGTAAGTTAAATTATCTTTAAAACAATTTGTTTCTTCAGAACTGTTATTTTTTTCACTAATTATACTTAAATCAGTGCTTTGTGAAAATCTATTTAAACTATAACAATCTTGAAAGCTTTTTGTGCTTCCATATTTCTCATCTGCATCACTTGTATCATTAATAGGTGTTCTACTACCAGAAATATTATCATTATCAAGAAATTCTGTAGTTTTATCAGAATATTTACTGTTACTAAATTTTAGCGTCATATTTTTCTCATCATCAGTAATAACATCATGATCTCTTTCTAACTCGGTCAATTTTACTCCTACAGAGATTTCATTAGGTAAAAGTCCATTATCAATTTCTTCTTCACTTTTATTTTCATTATTAATATCACCACCTTCTGTATCATCATCTTCCTCATCATCATCATCATCATCCCACTGTCCAGGAGCAAAAGGTGGTATCCAGACACAATATGCAGGATCCATGCCAATATATGATCCAGGTACCTAAAACGAAATGAAGTATTACAGATTTGATATATTTTCCATATCTTTGAACTGCTGTTACTGTATTGTATTATTACATTAAATAAATACTCTAATTCATAATATTATATTAAATGCATTTCCAAAAATTATGTAGATAGGTTTCAGAAAAAAAAATTAGTGGTTGTGAAAATTAATATAAACATGTGAGTAAACATATTTCTTCAAATTAAAAATGATTAGTTCTCAAATATCAATAATTAAAATGTAATCTAGTTGTGCTTTATTTAATGACCAAGTTAACTTGTACGAGAGTAAGTGATTTGTTAAATCCATTTTTTAAAAAATAAATATAAAAACAAACTTTATATTGAAGCAGGCTGTGTTATGAATGGAGTTTACTTTAAAATACATTACTCCAAACATACTAGTAGAAGATAATAGACAGGTGATAATAATGCTTTAGCGTTTTTCACCCTCCAAAAAAAAAAAAAAAAGAAGAAGATAACAGCAGAGTCTAATCAACCTAATCCAAGTCGTAAATTATGTTACTTATGTGATCTGTTTATTATTTTAACCTTGTAAAATCTGTTTTACATAGTAATAAAACAAACTAAAAAAATAAAATATAATAAATAATTGTTCATTATCAATATCATTAACTACAACTGCAATCTGAGTAAAGCATCATCAATAAGGAATGCTGATATAAATTTTACTGAATTATGTTACCAGGGATAATTTATTTGATAGAAAAGTAACAAGAAATTAAAGTTTGTAGATCTCTGGTATAAATCATATCTGAAATGGCAGGTATGTTGTTCCACCAATAATGTAAGGAACTGCTCTAGCATTTGATGGAAGGATCAAGAGGAACTAAGAAAACACCTTAATCATATAAGCATTACTAAGTATAAAATTAATGAATAAAAAAGGAAAGTAATAGCCCATTTTATTAATGTTAGTATTATTAATAAAAAAAAATAAAAAATAATAATTGTACGAAGTAATGTAAATGTAATTATGTGAATATAAATAATTATTATTTCAGGTCCATGAATCCTGGTTAGGATGGCATTTCTTTTACATTACAAAATTTTTACTCCTTATTCCTCATATTTTGGTTGCTGATAAATCACTACATAAGCTCAAAACTTATGCGGTGATTTTAAAAGAAAAAAGTAAAAAAAAAAATTTAAATGGAAGTTATATGGTGTACCAAAAAAAGAAAAAAGCTGACAACACAATTGTAGGACTTTCCCATCACGCAGCTTTTTTCTGATGCTTGATTTAAAATATTTATAATTTTATTTATGTATAATATTTTTTGTTTATTTAATTTAATGATTCTAACAGCAGCCACTTTAAATACTTTACACTTTAAATGTTATTCATTTATTTAATTCTATCAATCATCTTTGATGTCGTAACATAGCACACGACTACAGCAGCTCAATGTCAGTACTACACAAGTGCTCCTGGTGGTGAGATTAGGTACTTTTGACACGGTGTAACCACTAAGCCACTAGTTTATTTAGAGCATTTTTTTGGGATGGGAGTGTGTGATATTGTAAAAATGTTTTCTTTTTGGAAATATTATTTTTTAATTGTTAACAAATGTACATAAGAAAAGTAAGACCTTAATTAGGCAAAATCTTGAGATACTGAGGGACCTTGCTTTACAGATCACCCCCTTAACCTTTTAATTAAAAAATTTAATGGCATCAATATCCCATATATAGAAGTAATCTGACCAAGTTTAGTCTAAATCGATCCAGAAATTCTGGAGATATAAGGTGATTTAGAGGGTGACCAAGTATACACATGTACATATGAACATCTGGAAAATTTCCATCTGTTTTTTGGGTTCCTTAGGTTTCAAAATGTCAAGATCCAGGAAAAACCACATATGCCCAAATTGGACTGATTAATTTTCCCTTTTATTGTGTTAGATTGAAAAATAAAAGAGATTGACCATTTCAATTTATTATGTCAGAGAAAGGAGTACTGTAGAAACTACATTTGCTATAAAAAAGTTGTTTGTAAATGATCATAAATTTAGTATTCCTGGATGAGCACTAAGCTTATAGATAAGACATCATTCGTAATAACCCAATAATAATAATTGTTCTGATAGTTGATAGAGAGCTAAATTTTACAAAAAAAAAAAAAGAATATGAATGAATTAATTTTTAAAAAATTATCATACTTATCTGATTTCTTTTTTCTAGCCAGTGTTATCATATATAATATTAAAACTAATAATATAATATTTAAAAATCATAATTATATAACATAATAATAATAATATTAAACATAATAATATTTAAAACTGTTTTTCTCTTGAATGGAATAAATGTAATGACATTCTTTCTTCTTGCCTATTTCAATAACTAGGACAAATCAGAACAACTCTTACAATCAATAGTCTACAGCATATAGTATATAGTCTTATACCCTGATTACTCAGGCCTACTAAATGTAGTAATGTGTAGCTTGCCTATGTTTTAAAATATTTCTCATGTTTTTAATATAGATATACAAAAAATCTTAGTTGAGTGTATACTTCACAAACAGAAGTCACATAAAAACCTATCACAAAAAACCAACCAAGAATAAGAAACAGAAAAAAATATTTTGACTTATGTGAAATACTACCCCTGTTACTTTAAAAGCATTTGTAATTTAATAAAAATTTAACATTTAGGAATTTATTTTTTAATAATAATACAGTAAAATGTTGAGTATTGTTCAGTAATATATGTCTGCTGTTTAGATGTATTTGTAAATTGGAGGAGTCCTGAAAAAAAATTATTATAGTTCTGATTAATTACAAACCATTTTTATCATTTTACTACATTTTGCAGATAGTGATCCATTAAATTAGTTAATTCACAATTAGGCAACACAATAAGTCTGCAATATACGACTTTCAGTACTAATCATGTATTATTTTAGAATGATACCAAAATACTGTGCATAAAAGTGAGTAAGCTACATTTATTATTAAGTCACTCAACCACTTCAGTTCACTTTAATATACTGCAAAACAACAAAAATTGTGTTATATATGTTCGACATGATTACAGAAAAATTGAAGAAAATGATAAATAATTTAATAAATGATAATCTTTTTTTTAAATACACATTTTTTTCATAATTCATTTTAAAAGAAATAATTTAGTTTTGCTACTTTTTTTTTGTAGACAAGAATGAATATCTAAAAAAAAATTAACATTATCCCACATCAAAATTAGGTTTGTGTTTTTTTTCTGATTTGATGAAATCCTTTACAAGTAAGACATATTAGATTGCGTAATTAAATGATACAGTTTTTCTTAGATCTCTGTTACCATACATTCAAATTCCATATCATTATTTTCATCATTTTATTGTGAAATACCAGCTGCTACAAAAGTCTAAAACATCTCTGTTTTCTTTTTCTTTTTTTTTTTTTTTTTATAATAACCTCTTTCAATATTATTTGGTTGTGTCACGTTGCAACTTAGGCTAATCATTAATCTGCTGCACTCATAATGTTGATATCATTGTGTCTAAATAAAAATTGTGATTTAAAAAGACAGGGAGAAAATTTGGGAGCTGATTCTAGTGCTTGAAATAAGGAAAAATGTTCATAAGAACATATGTCTGAAAATGCTTTGTATCTAGTCATGGCTAACAAACTCCTTATTTCACACTTTAGAGCCAATATTGTAGATGAAGGTGGAGATGTTATCATTAAATGAAATACAAATTTACTTACAGTACTAGCATTTTGTACATTGTAGTCATAATAGTCCAACTCTAAATCAGTATCTGGGCCAAGACTAAATTCAGAACCAGCAAGTAGCTTTGCAAGATTCCGTTTCTCTTTACTTTCTTTTGGATTAATTCCTCTAATACTAGAAACTGGTGATGAAGTTGCCTGAAAAAATAAGAGCTTAAACTGAGCTTAAAGAAACAACAAAAATTACAACATATTTAAAAAATGTTACAAAAGTATGAAGTGAAGTTAGCAGGACCACTTAAAAAATTTGTTAAATTTAACTGTAGCATTAATGATTAATGAACTATAAATTAAATGTGAAACTAAAAAAAAAATTCGTACTAATCAATTGTTAAAATACATTAAGAGTTCACCACTTAAAATATCTTCTGTTAAAATATAGATTATAAAACCTAACCTGTGTAAAAATTAACATATTTTTTAACTGTTAATGAACAAATGTTTATAATTTGCTTTAATTGCAATTTAACTTTTCAAAAAAAATGAGTGCTTGCTAAAGTAGTATCAAGATAGCAGTACTTCTTATAACATCTCAAGTTAAAGTGCAGTCATTACTGTTTAATTTTCACAAGAATTTGCTGTTTCATAAATATTGCTAGGTTACTTACATTTTGTTTAGGTTTTGTTTACATTTGGACTTAGAATAATTTAGATAGTTGGCTAGGGTTGTTCCAGCCATGAG
>JAAAKQ030059544.1:2540-15886 GCA_010016005.3 Zanna intricata
AAACGTATTAACTATTTACTGTTTTATCGACAGGAAGTTGGTTGAGTGATTTTGTTTGTGTTAATGTGTGTGTGTGTATGTGTGTATATATATATATATATAAATGCCAAAGTTTGTCTATTTGCAACAGCAACACGCGAGAACCAACCGACCGATTGCTCAAATTTGCTAGATACATTAATGTTATTCCAGGAAAGTTTTAAGTCATAGGTCGAGGCCCCAGCCTTCTTGGGGGTGAAGTTGTGAATTAATGATATTCATTAAAGAACCAAAAATTAATCCTGTTACTTCATTGTATTTCTTCTTTAATGAATGTATATAAACTACTATTCTTACAACCATGAGGATAACGAACGCGTCGGTGATCTAGCTAGAGGTTGAACGAGCGACGCGAATCCTGACTGGCTAATGTTTATATATGTATATTTGCTCGTGTGTGTTTGTTTGGGCGCAAGTATTATAGACATCGCCAAGATCCGATCATTGCATTATCTTTTTATGCCCCTCCCCGTTTTTTTCTGCCAGGCTGCGTCGTGAAGACCTGTCAGCATTACTCCTCCCGGCTTTCAGCAGCATCAAACGAGCACATTTTAACTACAATTAGACAAGAACCAATACAAGTAATTTTACAAAACCTACAGGAATGTAGGTGGCTATTCTAGGTGTCTTACGCCACTTACACGTGATTCACCACACGTGGTGAATCACGTGTCTTACGTCACATAAACAAGAATATTATACAACAAAACACGGAGAAAAATCCATAACATTAATAAACACAATTACAATAAACAAGAACAACAAAATATGTAAAACTATATAAAATCTTGTCCTAAATACGTGAGCGGTGACCCGGGTTGCCGCGAACCGTTGTTTAATCAGCACCCCACGCTGTCGCCTCCTCCGTCTTTGTGCGCAGGATACCCGTCGTCATTGTGGCACCTCCTCCCACTGCGTCGTACCCCGGAGCATGTAGTTGGTCGTATTTTGCGGTGTCAGCCATTACAACCCGTGCAGTCGGCCCCTGCCGATCCATCTGCTACACTCATAAAAGGTGTGCTCTGGGGTGTCCAGTTGGCCACAATAAATTCAGCTTGGGACGTCCCATCTCCTGAACTTATGGAGGTAATACTCGTACTCCCCGGGTTCCGAGAGAAACTGCTTGAGGTAGTGCGTTACCTCACGATGCCTCCGTCGGGACCATGGGGCCAGCCGCGGCGGGACGCTCTGGGAAATAATTTGCAAAGTTTGGTAATAATCATTTACATCGATATCAGTTTTTCTTGAGGAAGTATTAATTGAGTCCCGATAAATTGGATAAAGTAAAACTACACTCGTAACCCGGTCATTCAAATCTATGTTAAAACTATTATAACATAAAGTTTATTTGATACTGAATTCTTTAGATTTAAACTTTCATATTGTATTTGAGGGTTTTAGTTGTTATCCAAGTAGAAACGTTGACATAATTTATAAAGTAATCATATTAATATCCATATTTATATTTGTGTTGAGTTACGCTGAATACTGACTTTTAATGTTTAGTTATAATATTATCACCTTCAGGTAGATGCGAATAAAATTGAACTTCAGCAAGTTAGCTTTTAAAGCAGAAATAGTATAGTACTATTTCTATTATACTATAGTATTGTACCTCACGCCCTGACCCACCAGTTGAGCCTCCAGATGGAGGACAGATCTGACTGTTATAAAATTAATTGAAATATTAACTGAAATATTGCCCGCCGGGCTGGTCTAGTGGTTAACGCGACATCGCAAATCAGCTGATTTCGAAGTCTAGAGTTCTAAGGTTCAAATCCTAGTAAAGGTAGTTACTTTTATTTGGATTTGAATACTAGATCGTGGAATCTGTGTTCTTTGGAGGTTGGGTTTCAATTATCCACACTTCTCAGGAGTGGTCGACTTGAGATTGTACAAGACTACACTTAATTCACATTCATAGAAATCATCGTCATTCATCCTCTAATACCCCACATTATCCATCCCGTAATACGTTAGGTAGTTCCGGAGGCTATTCAGAAAAAGTGAAGAAAGGTAGGTCAATTGACTGTCCAGAACTGATAGAAATTTAATCACTTCAGCCGCAGCAACGGAACAACAGCGATAACTGATCGGTTACTTTATAACTGTCACTGCAGTTTTGACTTAGTGGGCGGTCACATTATATGAGGATGATCGAACGTGTACGAGTTCGTGTCGGTATATTGTATGGTTAATTTGTTAAGTACAAAATTATCATAGAATAAAAAATAAATCAACGGACAAGTTACGTGAGTTTCCTGCTGCTGTTTATAAGTAACGTTACTTTTTATGGCGATATGATAAACAATAGACAAAACGCAATTAGAAGAGTCGACTGAACGCCATACTTTATTGCTTGCAGGTTACCGGTGAGCGGTGCGTACTGTGCCAGTGTTTTACGTAACAGCACGCAATGTATGTCGTACTGACGGGTATAGCGTTGTTGGTTTCATAGCTGATCTTTAAATCTATAGCCAGATTTCAGCGATTGTTTTCTTGGCAACAATCGACCAAGTACTAGAGGTATATTATTAGTAAATATATGTTCGTTGTCTTCCCTGCCTGAATAAGATTTTTGGAAATCAATGAGCATTCTATTAGTTTTACTGGTGTCACCTCTCAGACGGACAATAATTTTTACTTTAATTCTTCGTAGAATTCCAGAATTTCTGGATTCCTTACCATGCAGCCGTCGAACTTGGACATGTCTTTGGTCGGTTGATTGAAAAATATCACGTAGCGTGACTTTTTCTCCTGAGATACAGTCAACACAGTTCACATAATGGTATCGCTCTGCGTCATTTCTGAACACTTATGCGTATGACAGGTGTGGAAAAAGAAAAAGATGTGGAAAACAAAAGTTTTTGTCTGTCTTATTTTGATCTTACCAGGGTCTTTGTGGATCAATATCTTAAATACACTATCTGTTAACTGAAACGTTTGCTCTTCAATAAGTATTCTGGTAGAATCTCACGGGTTTATTTTCCAATACACCAATATCGTTCAGATGGAAGAGTAAATTAAAGACGACGTTAGTCTTGCCTCAACCCTCAAATGAAGCAGCTGATCGCATTTGGCAACCGTGGTCTGAATCGGTTTAAAGCCATTGCCGAAAACATTAATTATTATAATTAGCAAACTATTAATTGTGTTTCTGTTTTACAAACCTTATCGCTATAAATACATGTCTCTATCTATAGTTTGAATACGATATTGTTTTCATTGATCCAGGAACCGTTCGATATATCTAATCCCAGGCAGTGTTAAATGACAGTAACTTGTTATCTTTACGACGGATAACTTTTCCGATTAGGTACTTATCAGCCATCTGTATGATTCTTGTTCCGTAAAGTTTTCCAACATTTTCGCTATCAGCGTCCAGTTGAAACGATCTACAGTAGATGTTTTTCTTTCGAAATTAATGGAATAAAATTTAATTTCTTTTACAAGCTTTGGCCTTGGAATTATACTACTCTTTTCTGCCGTCTGTCTGTAGGTGCTTCATTTAGTTTTCCAGTTTGGACGTGTAAGCCACACCATTACATCAGCAATCTTCCTTTCTATCGTTTACTAATTAGCAATTCCTTTTTATCTCTTTTTTAGCAATTGTCCTTTTTAACTGGAATTACGAATTTATAAAAGTAATCTGTCATGGTTATCATGTGCCTACATCCCATTTAAGTTTAGAGTAAGCCATTATCTCTTCCAGATTTACTTGGTAGAAGTCATTGATACTTTCAGGCCTACCCTACTTTTCGGATAATTGCGTTTATCCTATTGATGCAGCTCTTCAGCTATCTCGCATTTCACGTTACTGTTATCATCCAACTCTTCGTAGTAAAAACAGACATTCAGCGAAATAGCGTTTTACGTTTACATTTTTTCAGCAGACTAACTAATTCCAGAGGCATGTAGCAGTGATCCATGCGAGAGGTTTACTGTGTCTTTAACTACCCGTTTATCGTCGAAGTTGACGAATGTTTTGTTGTTACCGTAATGTTGAGGCAATGGTTTCTCATCCTGAACAGTCCCATGGTTCTATTGATTTCAGTGACAGGATCGTTCAAGCAACCTCTGTTGTCATCGAAGGTGATTTCGCTTAGTTTTATTTAACACGTTTTGGCTTTTTCGTTGTTTTATCGGCGGTGCTTCGAAGTGCGCACAACTTCATTTAGGTCCTATGTACTCGAAACCACCTTGCTGTTTGTCTCTTCTTTGAATTTACAGAAGACTAAATTCAAAGATTTTTTGAATTTTACGGGGCAGTTGACTGGACTTAAACCAACGGAAAATGGGAGTGGACTGTTGAATGGGATTACAATTGAATGGTTTGACTGGCTTTTAAATAAACTGAATCAAAGCGGTCAACGGAATCACCTCGCTTATGTATCCTCATAAAAGTCGTAGGTTTCAATTTTTCAGATAAAGCTGTCTGGTATACAAACTGACCATTGAGTTCAGCGATTGTATTTTAGATCCATTTTTTCTTCATTATGGAAGAAAAAACTTAAGTGGAAGTCTTATATATATGCTTTTTGCTTATATCCGCATAGATAGATTTGTTGAGGTAAATGGTATCTTTGGTTATATCTTTGCCGACTTAAGTATTTATTGTAAATAGATTCGATGTTAAAGATCGGTTTAGTTATAATTTTAGACATCCGTTTCTGATGAATGGAGAATGATTCATGCGTGAAATAACTCTGATAAATCTTATTCACGCACTTTAAATAATCTAATTACTTAAGAATTAACAAAAAAAAAAAAAAAAAAGTAATGAGAAAATTAACATGTATTGCAACAAAAAACATTTTACAGTAAACAAAAGTCAGAAAATAAGTTGTAATCCAGATAAAACTTGTTGAAACACATGAATTGCAACTATTTTAATGTTTTTATTACCAATCAAGATGTACTACGTAATAATTAATACAAAGTCTTTTTTTAGTGTCATTGTTATGAAAAATGTTAAAGAAATTCTGATGTATTGACATTTTAATATATTGTTAAGAACTGATATCAATCATTGGTTGTGATAATTTTATATCTTTTGTTTTCTTATTTCGGGAAATATTTATAAAAGTGAAAACTTTATTTGTGGACTGACTAATATTCTTATTTTGTATTTGTTGTTGACTGTATGTGATGTGGAGAAAACTAAAATCATGATTACTGGAACATCCTTATAAAATGAAGTATAATTAAAAATAAATTACCAGTAATTATCTACATTTATTTAAAATTGGGTAGATAAGACATAATACAAATGTTTAAACAGTAGGTAGTTCATTTAATAAATGTAGAAAAATTTTCTGTTGAGTCTGTACTTGTTGAATACTTGTTTCCTACTTAATTTGCAAACTTTATTTCCTCCAATTTATTGTAAGTACTTCTGTACTCCTGTGTTATGAAGTTCTTTGTTTGAATTACTGAGAATTTGGCTTAAATTTCATTTCTTTATTGTACTAGCTGTTACGTTACTCATTCTGGTATAAAAAAAAATCAGGAATATTGAAACTTTGAATTGATCTTTTCATAACAGCTCAAACACAGTATAATTTTTTGCATATTAACAAGATTTTTTTTGTTTCATAAAATTAGGTACATTGAAACTGTAAGTTCATAATTTCATTAAAAAAAAAAAATCATAATTTCCTAAGTGCTATATGATAATCCTAGTGCCAAAAATCTTCTTGATAGGTTAGTGATCTTTTTTTTTTATTGGCCAGATTGTTGAACTAGATAACATCTTTGTTAAATTCAAGAACTCTATTTTTAGAAGTTTGGGTTAGCCAGCTACTTAGATAGTTGACTGAATGGTGTAATTCAGTTTGAATATGAATTTTCTGTAAACATGTTTATATCTATCTTGAGATTAAGGGTAATTTTGTAATCATCATTCAAAAATCTCCTGTAATCATTTGCATATCTATCTTAAAAATGATTAACTTGTATTAACTTTCAGAGCAACCTTAAACAGAATTTATAATAAGTATGCTTTTTAACAGTATTCATAGCTGTAATAAGTAGGATAAAAAAGTAAAATAGAAATAAAATGTATAAATTAATACTTATAATAAAATGTAATATAATCTAGTGATTGATCCCATTTTCAAAATTTTTCAAGATTTATTTTCAAAAATTCAAGATTTTTTAAAAGTATTTGATTTGTGTTTTTTTTCCTGTAGCAAATGCAGATAAGTATTTTTAATGTTGTGAAACATCATTTTAATTACTTGCCAGAAAATGAAAAAAAAATATTAACTATCATTGTAAACCCAAGTTGTCAAAAATTTTCTGATTTTTAGGCTTTTGATTAAGAATAAAAAAAAAAAACCATAAACTGTTTCTCACTAAGAAATTTTAGAGTTATTTGAATATTCCTTAGCAATCTCATAATTGTAACTGAACAGTATTTAAATTTCTGCATTTGCAAACAAAAGAAAATTTTGATGAGTGAGTGAATGAAGTTAAGATGAACCTGACCAGTCTAACCATTGATTTGTTTATAATATTTAATTTTCCCTTTATTCCCTTTATTAACTGTCTTAAGTATACATCAATGTATGTAAGGTAGAACAGTTATGCTAAAAGTGGTAATTTCTTTCCTTTCGTTCCATGTATTGGACATCGAACAAACTGGATAAGGTGGTGAAGTTCTGGAAGGTTAGCTAGTACTTTTTATATATATAATATATGTCTTTATATATATAATTTAATAACTCTCAACATCCTCTATCCTATGCACTTTATTAAACAAATTGTTCAGTTAAATGCATATGTTGTTCAATTTTGTATTATTTTTTAACATTTAAATTGTAAGCAGTTCATGTAGATTATTAAATAATAATTTTTTATAGAGTTAGGCAATTAATTGGAAGGATTAGAAAGAATTATTATGTATACGTAAAAAACAAGTTTGTTTTTTTTTATTTGCAACAGATATATCGTTTATTTATTTTTGATTCTCATGTTTAGATCTTTTTAGCAATAATTTTTTCCTGCCTTAATTTGTGGATAAATAATTATTTTAAAGTTTCAGGTTGGTTTCGGTTCAAAATCTACAGATGGTTCATAAAACTGATGAGCCTGATTCCAGTGATTCTGATTATGAGAATGAACATATTTGGCAAGAAGTAGATCTGCATACTAATTTAGAAGATGGGTATGTATTTACTTTAATTTCTTTTGTTAATGAAGCTTTTAAGTCTTTACTAAGTAAATCTGTTTTAATTCTTCTTGATAAAGTATGTAACAATATTTAATGCAAATATTTCCAGTATGGATCCACTAATTTCCTGTCTCAAGGTGTTTTTGTGGTGATGAATTTTTAAGAGTGATTTTGGATGACATTTTTGCAGTAAAAGAAACCATATAATGAGGCCCATGATATGTAGCTTATTTGGTATACTTATAAAAAAAAGAGTATGTATTTATATGTCTAAATCACTATGACCAATGAGTTATAAATCACACCTTATGACCATTCCGTATAATGACCTGCTTAATTTATTAAACGTTATTGACAGGTTGCTCAAAGAAAAAGTTGTTTATTGTGGTAAATGATGATTTCTTTGAGTTGTATCGCAACATATTTTTGTTACTTCTCCATACTGGGATTTGTACAGCGCTGTTAATATCATCATTGAATCAGCATATTTTCAATCTTGCCTGTCACTTAGCTGAATGTGTCCTGAATAAATACCTGTTATTGATATAAATTTTTCACTTTTCATTTAACCTAGTATGCCTTGAATGGGATTATATGTTATTCCGGAAGATACTTTTATAATTTGGAGTGATTTCAAGTCACTTATGCATATCAAGTCACCTACAACTGCTTGGTATGAATAAAAATCACAAAAGCATTAAACTGCTAGGCTAGAATCGGCAAGATCTAGAATTGGAAGTCTTTTATTGTTTTTTAAGTGATTATGTTGATAAGAGAGCATTTACCTTAAAAAAGTATTTTTATTATTATATTGGTCAATCAAAGTTAATATGATTAGCCTTTAACAGATAATAGATCATTTGAAGTAAATGTTCATAGAATCTATATAATAGATTATGTCTTATAGTTATTGTAGTTTTTGGCTTAGTTAATAATTAATCTTTACAATCTCTCAAAAATTGTAACTTTTTCCAAATTTAGTAATTATTTTAACTATGATTTAAACATTTTTATATTACTATGTACTTTTAACCATATTTTCCCTGAAAAAACAATGTTTTCTGAATAGATTTCTTTACAGATGTAGTTTTTTGTTTAAAGCTATGTTTTAATTAATAAAGTACTCTAAAATATAATTGCAAAGTGTACTTACTGATTTAGGCTGTATGTGGTGTATTAGAGTTTTGTGGAGTAATATGCGATACCATTACATGTTTCTTTGTTTATGATATTTTGCAGCTATTAAGATGATGTAGAAAATCAGAAATTTGAATAATGTGATGTAAAAAATATTTTTTTTTAAAATTAGATTTGGAGATTTAAAAACACCTGGTATATGTACATTTAAACGAGGTGATGTATCTAAAGGAAGGTATCAGTATAAAGGTATATACCATAAAACTTCACTTCAGTATGTACCTGGAAGAGGAATTTCAAAGTATCATCCAGCACTGAAAAACCTAATTCCAATCAGAAAACAGAATAAGTAAGTGTAAGTAGATTATATGTGGAATAAAATTGGAATTATTTGTATTTTTTGTATTGAAATATTATGTAAGATTTTATTAGGTTTGGATTGTGTATTGTACTGCATTTTCCTTACAATGTATGTTTATTTACTTTGATTCCCTTTTATTAATGGCATCTATTATTTTGACTTAGATTATTCTGATAATTTATGTTGTTCATGCATTTTGTATATATATTATATGAAATCTTTGTCATCATTGTGTGTGCGCATGCACGTGTGCATGTGCATGTGCATGTGAGTGTGTGTGTGTGTGTACAAGGGTTGTTCAATACTTAATAACAAAAATTGATGTAGAGAAAAACTTATTTATTCAATGACAATGAAAAATACACTACTTTTCAATGTTTCCAGCAACGTTAGATACTTGTTCCACTGTTCTGTGAGCTTTCTGATTCCTGCAGTATAGAAGTCTTTACCTCGCTGTTTGAACCATTTGTATACTGTGTTTTTTCGATCGCTTTGTTATCGCTTACTGGGTAAAACGTCTGTGAGCGGGCTGAACGATGAAAAATCACACTTGTTTTGCTCGAATTAAACTGTTTCACTCACACACGTTTCTGCAGCTTAAACACTTTTCACCATATTCTTCCAATATTCTTGGGTAAATTTCTGCCAGTTTCACACCTCCTGGTAGCAAAATTCTTATCACTGAATGTTGCTCTTCCAGTGTACATGTTTCAAGCAGAGCTGACATTTTGAACTCAACGAAAGGGAGGTTACACTTAGATTAATTATATGAAGCAGCTGATTAAATGTGTTCCCAAGATGGCCAACGTGACCCTCAAAAAGTTTAACTGTTATTGAACGAACTGTTTTTTCTCTACATAATTTGTCAAATTAATTATTGAACGTACCTCATGTGTGTATATATAAATATTTAATATTGTATGAATAAATCACCAAAAGACAGTAATTAGATAATTTAAACTTACCACATTAATTTCCAATAACTGGTTTTTGCAGTATTTTGCATCTTCATTGTATTAAATTCTGTATCTATTACATTAAAACATATTCTTTTAATTATTTGTCATTTTATCTGAAGTTCTGTTTTATATTTTGAAATTTTAAATAGCATTATGAATGTACATGTAAATTTTGTTGAGCAGTACTGAAATGATGCAATCTTTCTTTTTCAGATATATATATATATTTTTTTATTTTAAATGAATATCAGTTTAGTCTAAAATCAATTCTTTTTTTATTGTTGTCCATATCGTACTCTGTACTAATTATATTAAAGATTGAAAGTAAAACTCAGCAATCCACTACAATATAGAATCTAATAATATTTCTTACCTTATTATTACTTTTTCATTTGTTACATCAAAATTGCTTTAGAGGATTTTCCCTCATCGTCAGGTGATCAAAAGAATGGAAAACTTTAAAATTATACATTAAGAAATTAAAATTATCGCAAATGTAGTGTAAAATATGTATTCAAAAACTAAAAGTTTTTAATAACATCAAGTGTTTTTAATCCTTTAAAATTAAATTTACTACACAAGCCTGTGGCCAGCCACTACACACAGTACTGTGCTAATATTTTATGAAATTTACTTAATATTTACAAAACTGTTGCAGCTTTGATAAAAAAATCACTATCAAATTCTTGTCTGCAGATAAATCAAGCAGAACTTTTGTCTATTCTTTTTATATATAATATTTTTCTAAAATGTTCAATTTTTTATCGTTGTTATCATTTTCTTTTGCAATTTTAATTATTTTTAAATATATTTATAAATCTGTAATGGATTGTTTGTTAACTGTTAAATGGTTGGCAACATTAGAAAATCTTAACTTATTATTTTTATGATGTCTAAAATATTCTGCAAACCTTGCCCTAAACTATCTATTAGTTTTTCAAATTAAATTTTAATACAATCATTATATGTTATTTTATAGATGCTACATAAATTTTTACAATTATGATTATCATGGAATTAAATGTCTTATTAAATGGTTGTTTGGCTAATATACTGGTTTATATTTGTCATCATTATAAACATTAATCAAACTCTCATTAACTTAATTAGTATAAGAGTATTTTGTATAGATATTGTCACTGCCATGTTTATTATTTATAAGTTTCAATGTTGTTGTATTGCTAGATTTTAACCTTTTTTTTTTTTTTTTTATAAATATTATCAATTAATGAGGTGCTATGTTGATTTCTTACTGCGATAGTGTTTATGATAACAGGGGATTATTAAAAAACAGGGGAAACTGAAAATGTAAGTGCTGAAAATGTGTAGAGAATGTAATTCATAGGAACATAGTTTACTACTTAATGTTAATTCTTTATAATCAAATGATGAGTAAAATGTGTATTCAACTAGTATGATTACCAGTTGGGGGAAGAAGATCTTATTTATCTGAAAATTTATTCAAGTACAAAGATCTTACTTTTTCATACTGAGTAAAGACTGTATGAGAAAATGAAAACTGTTATAATGTTGTTGAAGTTTCATGTTGTTTTAAAGTTTTCTTTATTAACTTTTGGAAATTTTTGATGAAAAGTCTATATATCATTCAAGTATTCATGTGCAGATTCATGTTCAATTTTTTATGTATATGAAGCATCTTTGTCAGTTTTGAGATCACAGAACAAAGAAAACAAAATAATATTTACATTATGTTATAATTTACATTTTTAAAAAAGCTAAAATATTTTATAACCGTAAAAGGAAAATTTTTAAATTAGCAAGGAAGGAGAAAGTCTTAGGTATAGCTAATGGATTATCAGAAAAAGGTGTGAGTTTGGCAAACCTATCCAAAAACACCATACATAATAAAAGACTACTGTTAATATTCACTTATATTATTTACTATTGCTTATTCATTTATAAGATTTAATATTCATTCATTTAGTGGCAGTGATGTTATATTTTATTGTAACTTTGAGGTTAATGATTAGGAGTCTGGTAAGGTTGCATTTCTCTATTTGTATAAAAAAACAGAAAAGCATTTTAAAATTGCTATGAAAACTAAAAATATAAAAATAATTTATAGTAAATTATATAAATAATAGTAAATGAAAATCATTAATAACGCACTAATCAAGACAAGCGTCTCGAAGAACTGGACATTCCTATTTTATTGGTTTAAAAAATTAAAATTAAATTCAAAATAATTTTGGAACATTTAAAAGAATATTATTTATTATACTATAATATCATAATTATTTGTAATAAATCAACTTAATACATTTTTTTTTCAAGTTGATTTATAACAGTTAATTGTGATACTATATTATAATAAACAATTTTTTTTTTTTGTTCAACTTATTTAGCAAACAGAACCTGCTCTAAAGAAATGAAGCCTCTAACATTAATATATGAAAAATTTGCATATTGTGACATTTCTCGTTTTTTCCCTGATTGTAATAATTATCCACTATTGTAATAATTATTTAATCACTAATTATATAGCATACACATGAGTAATTATTTTACTGACATCATTTATTGTTAGATGTAATTTGTATCATTCACAATTTATATATTATCATTGTAATAGATATATTTTACATTTTGTTTTAATTCTATAGGTGTGAGAAAAGGTTTTAGGTTTTTGTTTTACTTTTTGTTGAATTTTTATAATGCAAATATGTTAGTATAAAAATTAAAAAGTAAGTTGTCCCTAATTATAGGTGTGATTTTTTTTTTTAATTGGCAAAATTTATTGTTTTTATTATACTACATATAGAGAGTGCTAGTTATAATTGTTAAAAAAATTCAAAACAAAATTAAATAAATGGTTCTAAATGATGATAAAAAAAAAAGAAAGATATACGTATGCTTTTTGTGTATTAATGATGTTATAAAATTATCTAACAGTAAAATATGAGAAGGATCATACCCTATTGATCCATTTTTATTGTTCAGTCAGTAATGCATTTTCAGGAGTTACATCCATTATCAGTTCTTAAAAGACAAAATCACTGTCTAAATAGAAAAAAAAAACAAAATTTAATATAAAAAAAATCCACATTACTGTATCACATTTTTTCATGCAGTTGAACTGTATTATTAGCATTATAAATGATGACAAGCTGATAAGATCTATTATGTGCTTTCTCCATTGATTCTCCTTTTTTTAAAATTCCAATTCAGTAAGATTCAGAAAAATGTATTAAAATTATATAAATAGGTTTCTTGAAGTATATATATATATATATATACATTCTTCTATTTCAAATTTAATCTCTATTATATAAATTGTATTTATTTAATAAAATTGTTAATTTTTTTTTGTAACTATTATAAATCACTGATACATTGTCCACACTGTAAATTTGTATAACTTCCAATTTAAAATTAACAGTGATGTTGTATTTAAAAATGTACCTTTCATTATTAGTGTCAAATAATAAAATTAAAGTTTCTAAATGGACTTCAGATCATTGCCAGTGGAATTAGTCACTCTCATTTGTAATTGTTTAAAATTTCAGTTAAATTTTTGTTCTCATTATATTTCTTTCTTATAACCTTCTTCTTGCGGTTGTTAGTGCGTTGGCTAACTTCTAGCCGTGCGAGGATAATTGGAAAATTAGTTAAAATAAAAATACTCTGGTAAGAAAGAAAAACTGTATAATGAATT
>JAAAKQ030059566.1:0-15884 GCA_010016005.3 Zanna intricata
CACACACACACACACACACACACACACACACACACACACACACACACACAGAGAGAGAGAGAGAGAGAGAGAGGGGGGGGGGTCACAGCAAGATAAAATAACCTTTCTAAATTCCCTAATGGTTAAAGATGTTCCTAATATATATACGAGTATATATATATATTTGTGATGCATAATTATTGACAGAAAATGCTGGAACAGTGTTCTGAAACCTTAATTTTAATGTGGAGAGACTCATACCAGAGTAATTAATGTAACTCTTAAAAAAAAACCACATAAAATAACCAGTTATAAAATACAAGCTTTACTCTAGCTAGTACTGAAATAACAGTGATGAATCTGTCATTAATTAAATTGTGTTAAAATCCAGTTGTATATGAAAAATAATACATACTGCTTATGAGGAACATTTGTTGTGCAAAATCATGGAGTATGCTTGATAAATTTCACTACAAAACTGAAGTTATTTTGTTTCTATCCACACAACACAAATGTTTAAGACAATGGCAAGATATTTTTATTCCTAATTCTGTTTGTAATTAAAATATAATATTAGAAAAATAAATAAACTAAAAAGCACGGTTCATTTTTGTTATTGACTTAAATCATTTGATTTTCTCATGTCAGTTTGCTCAGTAAATTAGAAACGTATTCATAACTATTTGTTACCATTATCTAGTTAGCTGTAAATTATGAGACTTAGAGATATAATTTTTTTTGTCTTTTGCAGATGGGACAAGTACATTCTGATTCCTAAGATTTCAGATAACAACCACAGATTTTTTATTTTTATTAAATTAACATAGAGAAAGAGCAACACTAAATGATTACAGGGGGGGGGGGGGAGGTGCAATAAAATATGCTTAGAAACACATAAATATTTATAAATATTATATTTTAAATTTCACTGTTATAATAAAATAAAACAACTACAGAATAATCAGATTCTTCTGAATGAAACTATTCTTCTGAAAAATAAGTATTCTGAATAATGGTTCTTGCTTTGTATATGACACTCAATTTCTTTTTTCAGATAAATTTCCATTTGCTTAAAGAAAAATCCATCAATATCAAACCATAAAGAGAATTATTTCCATGTAACATAGCATTTTATTTAATTTCAACCTATGAAGAAGTGTCTTATTCTTGTTATTGTTATTAATAATTTAAAAGATCTTCCCATTATTTAAAAGCTCTTCCCATGAATTTAATTAAACCAAGAAATTTTTTTAACTTAGTCGAAATCAATCTATGGTATGATCAAACTATGTGTATACAGCACCCATTCTAGCGGTTACATCGCCCCAGACAAAAATACAAATTGCCACCCCTTAAGAATATATATATATTTTAAATAAAGGTAAATATTTTTTTTTATTTTTAATAAAAATCAGATCATTTTATTTAAATTTTAATATATAATATATTTAGAAAGAAACATATAGCATAACATTGGTAATTAAGCAGTACAAAACAGTAGAAATTAATTAAGAAATATCTGTACCTATCCAAAATTGTTAAACATATAATATTTTTACATTTTTAAATGCTATTAAAAATGTGTATTATTGCACAAACAATCAAAATGCTATTATTTTGAAAATAAAACAAGGTAACATCAACTACACTAGAAACATAAAAATCTTTTTCTTACTTTCAGCTCTGCAAACTTTTTTATTACATCTTTTACATTTAGATTGATCAGAAGTGTCATGCTCAGTTACCAAAATGGCCAACCATTAAGACAATTTTATGTAGCAGCTGAACATAAAAAGTTCTTGATTAATTTTAACTTGGAGAAACTCTTTTTGTCAATTGCTACGGTTATTACTATTGTTGGCAATATTCTTAAAACAACAGTAAGGTTTGAGGCAAAAGTTAACTTTGTAATTAAGCTGAGTATATTGCTTAGGTTTTTTTTTTTGCCCAAAAGCACAGATAGTGCTGAAATTTCCTCTGCTAATTTCTATCCCATTTACATCAACAGAATCACCATCAGTTAAAATACATTCTAAATTCTAATCGTATTTTAGTAGCATTTCTTTGGACATAGTATTTAAATCATATATATTATGTAAGAATTGAAAATAGTTTCTATGATTACTAAGTTGTTCAAATCTAGCATTTAGTGCTTGATTTCATTCGGAGGTCCTGGGTTCGAATCCTGGTCAGGCATGGCATTTTTCACACACGCTACAATTCATTCATCTCATCCTCTGAAGATATACCTTAACGCTGGTTCCGGAGGTTAAACAAAAAAAAAAAGAAAAAAAAGTGCTTGATTGATTGTAAAATAAAAAAATGTATTATATATTTTTCTTTTGGATCTTTGATGGGTTCATCTCGTGCTTCGTATGAAAAGTTCCTTTTTCTTCTAACACAGTATCTTGTTATTGTTGATCCAAAATTAGCTTCCACATCAATTTGCTTTTTTGCTTTTGCATCAATAACAGTTTCATCGAAGGTTGAATCCAATCGAAGATTCTTAAAAAATATTTTGCCGTTCTGTAAAAGATTAAGTGCAGAGACTAGATCAAAATCTTTTTTCTGCATCAATTTCCTTATTGGATTAATGGAATTTAGTATTTTATGCCAAATAAATGAATACAAAAACTTAAATTGTTTAATACAATTTAATAAATTCTTCCAAGAATGTTTTGCTATATCATTAACAACAAGATTGAGAGAGTGTCTACTATACCATAAACATAGAATGCTCGCGAATTATATTGTTTAATTGTAGATGGCACTCCTGTTTTATCGCCCCTTGTCGCATCCCCCATACCCATTGTCATATCCCTGCTCTCTGATAATCTGTAAATTTAAACCCAAGTCATTAAGTTCTCCAATTATAATATCAGACATTTGTTTTCTTGTGGATCTTTCGACTGGTAAGAAACCTAAAAAACTTTCATTTAATTTAATTTCAACATCAGCGTCAAATTTATTGATTGTAACACATCTGATTACAAGA
The DNA here is from genome assembly GCA_010016005.3 of Zanna intricata. NCBI lineage: Eukaryota > Metazoa > Arthropoda > Insecta > Hemiptera > Fulgoridae > Zanna > Zanna intricata. Next base: position 2,975 of record JAAAKQ030059566.1, read on the forward strand.
TTCATTTGCTCTATCTTACTAATGTCAGGAGTACAGTCCAAAATTATGGAAAAAATTTGGATTTTTTATTTCATCAATAATATGAGATTCTATATTTTGATGCAGCAAATCTATTATCTCATATAGTATATTTTTCCCAAGATAGTGAGCACTCTACAGACGTACTCTTCCATAATGCGATCAAATTCAGGTAGCAACTCAACTATTTTTAAGAAATTACCATTATTATATCCAAACAACTTGTCGTTTGTACTTTGAAATGCCCAGTCACTTTTACCATGCATTTTAGTAATTGCTACGATTCTTAGAAGCATCTTGTTCGAATGATTTGTTTCGGCATTAGTAATTCATTGAGCAGCCGCATCTAAAGTTTTACAACACTTTAACCTTTGGTTCATTTCTAGCCATGATTTTTGGGCCTGAATATGATTTTTGCAAATTTCATGCTCTTTTAAAGTTTCACCGAGGTGCTTCCAACTTAAAGCCCTCCTTTGAAAGAGAACTATGTAGCCGAAAATTTTGCAACAGAAGCAGTAAACGCAGTTTTACGAAATAGAGTACATTAGTCAGTCTCGTAAAAGTTCCTCTCCATTGCCTAAAATTCGTGTATAATAACTTGCACTAAAATGTCGACAGTGTCATTGGAAGGAAATGTGTAATTATACAATGTTTAGGTGAACCTTATCTTATTACAAAACCTCTTTCGGCGTCTCCCAAAAATTCTTGACCACAATGCCGGATCTGTACACAAAGTTTGTAGAACGCTTTCTGTGGGTGTCTCTGTGGTACCAATTTTTTTCAGGGCTTTCATCAGATGATGATAGAGTCGGAGTGTTGTCAGTTCCAAGTGATTTACAAACTTCGTTCATTTGTTTGTCATCATCATCCTCTGACAATTCCGTATTTTTTTTTATAACCGGACTTGATGCTGGATTCTCAGGGTCGTCATTTGTTTTCGTACAATTCTTTTTAATGCGCCAGCTTGTTTTTGACTCCTGGTTCCTTCAATGTGGAGGATTTGTTGGTTATAATTATTATTATTGCAAATCAAATGTTGGGGTTAAATAGTTTGGCTAACACTATTTACCCACACAATGGGTAAAACAATAGTCCTTAGAAATGCATTAGTATGCATATGTAACCAGTAAACCACAAAATATTTTTGTTAATAAATTTTATTAAAATAAACTTCAAAATATTAAAATTAAAATGTATAAAATAAATGTATATTGCCTTTAGTTTCTGATTAACTTGTATATTATAGTAAATAAAATTTGTAATTTGTAAAAAAATATCGTGTGTGTATATATATTAATAGTTAATTATAGATAAATGTGATGAGGAAGAATATAATACAACATGCAAACCAAATAAAAACATAATGAAATAAATATTTTAATAATAAGAAGAAATACAAATAAATGTAACTTAATTGGAATATCTGTAGTAAAATTGGTGATTAAACTAGCATATGCATTGGTAAAACAAACTAATCTTAACAACACTTTTCTGAACATTTCCAAACGTAGAAAAATTAAAATTCAAAGTTATCAAATAATATGGCAGAACAATCTAATTTTTTACAGTAATTTAGTAATACTTTAGAAGTTCACAACAATCTGCTGACTTCTGTGATAGAATTGTAATAATGTTTCCGTCTTGCATCTGGAAAGTTTCAGATTTAAATCACAGTCAAACGTGATACTTTTTTATATAATACAGAAATTTGTTTCTTATTTTCACCTTTGTTAATTGTAATTGAGTGCAGTAAACATAACTGCACTCCTGTAGTACTACCTGTACTACCTGTAGTAACATAAAGAACAAACAAATTATAATAAAAATAATAAAAGGTTATTTAATATTCTTTCTAAAAGTATGAGTATAAATATATATTCTAGATGATATTTACTTTTTTATATAATTTTTCTTTTATTTCTTCTTTAATTTTTTTTTCTTTGTCTTTTGTAGTGCGACCATTCCTAATTCGAGGACCACAAGATGCAGTCAGCTTAGTTGGTGGTAGTGTAGTTTTTGAATGTCGTGTAGGTGGTGATCCTTTGCCAGATATTTTGTGGCAAAGAACAGCTGGTGGTGGCAATATGCCATTAGTCAGAGTTCATATATTAGAAGATCGTAGCCTTAGGCTTGATGGTATAACTCAAGAAGATGAAGGCGAATACAGCTGTGAAGCTGATAATATTGTTGGCAGTCTTACAGCATCTGCAATGCTCACAGTACATTGTAGGTTTTGTTGAACTTTTTTGTTTAAACAGTTTTATTAAATAATTCATATATAATCACAGTGGTATTTAAATTTTACGATTTCTTTAATGTAGTAAAAATCATCTGCGATGAAATCAGTTGCAAGAATCCGTCAGTTTTTTACTTGTTATTTTAAAGTATTCTACAACATTCATTAATGTCGAAAGAAATCACATATAAGGTCTGAAGATATAATAGCTACACATAATCTATAATTTTACAATTTTACATGACAAAATATTTTCTACAAAGTTTATTTCTAAAGAAAAATAGCATAACAGATGATTTATAACACTTCTAAGTATCACATCATTATTAATATTATAGTTAACCTTATTTGAAATACAAGAAACTCCTAAAAGCAGCACAACCTCATTAATAGCAACCATCTCATGTCAGCCTTATTAGGAAAAGTGAGAAGTGAAGTAATTTCCATTTGCCTTTTTTACTACGTTAAATGTATCGTAGTAGACTGGCATGCCTAGCACACTGAAATTCTGGTAATATTAAGATCAAGAAGTGATACCTTTAACTTAAAAAATTCACCACAGGAATTGGCTACACAGTGAACATTTTTACTCTTAGAAAAAGCTGCTCTGCTACTTCTTGTTGCTCAAATATGACTTGGAAAAATACTATAAAGCAACAATCAATAACATTATTTTTCATATAATAGATAAATATGATAAAAATATTCACATATAATGAATGCTTAGATATATAATATAAATCAACTCAGTCCACAGAAGTACAGAAATAAGAAAACTCTTACCTTATTTTTTATTTATAATTTTTACGACAGTACTTTTGCGGGATCCCACATCATCAATCGTATTTATATATAATAGATTATTGCATATTATACATCACTGTATAATATACATCATTGTATATTTCTATACAATTACATATTAAACATGAAATATTAAAAGATTAAAAATACATATAAATATGCATAGGCATATGAAGTCATTAAGTAAAAATAAAATAAAAACATACAACCTGTACATGGCTAGCAAAATACTAATACTATTTTGCTATTTGAATAAATGAAAATTTCATGTATTATTTATGAAAGTGCTGCTATCTATTGCAGTTTTTATAAATATATCTTCCCCAAAATTTGTCTGTAGGTTGATTAAGTAATAACTTTCCCTATAAATATAATATTTTCCCAAAATATACAAATTTATATTTATATTTCCTTTTTTTAAGATCTAATATTTCTAAATTGGTGTTAACATGAGAAATAGAATGTTTATTATTTATAAGGTGATCCACAACATTAGAAAAGCCCAACTTTTTATTTTTATAATACCTAAAATGTTCATAAAATCTGGCTTTAAACTATTTATTGCTTTTACCTATATAAATATCCTCACAATCATTATATTTTATATTATAAACCCCAGATAAATTGTATAAATAATAATAATAATTATTATTATTGTTGTTGTTTTTTAAATATTTTATTATGTGGTTGTTAGTTTTATATGCAACTTTAAACTTATCATTGTCATAATCTTTTTTTATATTTTCAACAATACTATTGGTGTATGAATATTTTAAGTAAACATTATCAACTTTCTATGTGTTTTGTATTGGTCTTAAAGTTATTGCACTATTAATTTTTGATATTTGTTTTTTATATATATTACCTTCTAATCACCATAAATATCCCATTCATACACAGCATATTAAGCTTTTCCAAAAAATATTTAAAGTTTTCATATGTTTCTTTTGTACTAGCAGAGTAGTGAGCTGCAGGTACTGACAGGAATTTATTTCCATTACGCAGAAGCGAGCTTTTAAAGTATCTTTAGAGGAATCAATGAACAAGCGCCATTCTGTTGGGTTATGTTCATTACAAAGTGTCTCCATAAGAGAAGAAATATCATTACAAAACACTAAGCCATTTTCTTTAGAAAGATAGTCTTTAAATTCAGAATGGTGATTACCAGTAATACATATCTTTGTATTCTTTTGAAGAAGATTCCATGCTTTTAGCCAAAAAGCATGCATTTCAGACAGTTCTTTGGATAACTTTAAATCTCGTATGAGATCGTTAAGATTTTCTTGATTCAACTACAACATGTTACTGCCGTAATCAGTGATTGTTTACAGTAATGCACCTGTACCACAATTCACTTCTAGAGAATCCTCCGAATTGAAATGATAGGAAAAGTGGCATGAATTATTGATTAGAAAAGAACAATATTCCATTTAATAAAGCAATGTTAAGACCTCAATTGTATGGCCAGCCTCCGTGGCATGAGTGGTAGTGTCTCGGCCTTTCATCCGGAGGTCCCGGGTTCGAATCCCAGTCAGGCACGGCATTTTTCACACACGCTACTATTCATTCATCTCATCCTCTAAAGATATACCTTAATAGTGGTTCCAGAGGTTAAACAAAAAAAGAAAAGACCACAATTGTATGACATAATTAAATCACATAGAAATTCAAAAATATTATACCATTTTGACGAACTGTAAAAAAAATACGGGCATCACATTATACAACTTCCATTTTACCATCCCTATTTAAATGCGATCGAGACGGTATGGTTACCTCTGAAAAGATATGTTGGAGTAATGAACCATATATAACATTTTCTACATCAGCTATTAAAGATTTTCTTACGAAAAATTGATTGAAGGATGACTAGAAACTATATTACCAACCTTCAAAAAAAAAAAGCTGTAACTTAGTAAAACTCTCTCTTTATCTGTTTAGCCTCAAGAACTACCGTAAGGTATTACTTCAGAGGATGAATGAGGATGATGTGTATGAATGTGAATGAATTATAGTCTTGTACAATCTCAGGTCAACCACTTCTGAGAAGTGTGGTTAGTAAAACTTAGTTGCACTAACTTGGTACTACAATGGTACCATTAATTTATGATAAAAAGGTTAAATTTTTCATATGTCTAGACAGTGGTAGTGAAAATGACTGTTCCAATGAAGATAGAGAAGCCAACTTGTACAGGAACGGGACATATAATGCCAATTTCAAGTTAGTGTTAATAGTAACAATAACAGTACAATCAACGATCGTACAAAATAAAAAGAATTTAAAAATTTCAAATAATTTATCTAATAATAATTTTTAAAAGAAAAGAATCCATTATAGCCAATAAACAAGAAGAAAGCGAGATAAGGCATGACGTCAAATATAGAGAGGGGCATTGACTAAACGCTATATAAAGATTAACAGTAATATAAAATATCAATACAAGAAGTTTTGAAAATGGAATGGTTTCGAAACGTGCCAGTAAGAGATAAAAGAATGCAGCTAAGAAAGATAAGCAGTAGTAAATATAGAAAAAATAAAATTACAATGATTGCCATTGCTATCCTATAACATTGATGTAAATGTTTTCAGGTTCTGAAATTGTACTTGACTAAATAGCTCGCATCGTTACTCAATTTTTTTTTTAAATCAAAAACATGCAACTTTAACCATACTGAATCAGTCAAAGTTTAAGGACCAGTCAAATATGGCTACGTCCTTTGTGTTTTCGATTGAAAATAAATTGAGTACGATGTGTGTTACTTGAGCGATTCCTTTTTTTCTACATCAAACTCATTTTAATACAATACATGTTTTTTATCTTGCAACTAATTCTACATGTTGAATTCAGTAAGATACGGAACACTATGAAGAATACTATTTAATATTTAAAATTAATTTATGACATATTTGTTCATCAAATCTCTTTCGTTAAGATCTAGTATATATATGGTTTACAGAGAAAAATGTCATATGAAGTATAAAGGAAATTTCATGTAGTATAAAATGATCAAATGAAAATTTAAGCTTGACAGAATAGGTTTTGATTTTTTGCATATATTTTAAGACGGTATTGTCCATAGTTTCACATAGAATTTATAAAAATGTCTTATATTGAAATAAACAGGAAACTTTATCTAGTGGGCCATTTATAGAATGTTTAATACGTAAAATAATCTGTACAATAAATCATACTTGTTCATAAATAATCTTTTTTATTAAAAAGAAAAAAAAAAGGATGATCGCCTAATTTGAAAATAGATCTGGAGGAGACAAATTTCTTTTTTTGGAAAAGTGTGTTGTATGCACGAATAATGTAGAATATAAATATTAAATAAATCATGAAAAATACTTGTCATTTTGTGTTTTATATGTATATATATATATAAATATATATATATGTAATATAAATACATATAGATATAGATATATATATATATATATCTCCAAGTACAAAAGTGTGAGGCTGAAAAATCTTCAAACTATATCAGTTTCAATGAGATTTAGATATGCATCTTAAAATTTGATGAAACTTTGTTGAGTCATTCTTGAGTGATAAGGATCAGAAATTTCAGTAGGACCACCTTTGAAGTCTGCATATTTTTATAGTTGCTATGGAACTTTGATAAGCTCCAATAAAAACCAAAATGCTAATCGAAATACTGTTTTACGCATAAGATTAAATTTTCATTCAGGATTTTTAACATACAATTTAAAAATATAAAATCATTCTTATTTATTTAATAAAATGAATTTGAAGGTACGAAAGGTGCCGAAAAACACCCTGTGTTAAAGATTATAGATGTAGCGTCATCGCCTCTCTGCCAAGTTGTCATTCTTGCCAGATGGGGAGCTAGCGACATCCCTCAGTTATATATCAGTTCAACTGGAAATATGGCATTACTTATTAAGATATTTGTAACTGTGGGGAGGGGCCAAAAATTTAAATTAAGTTAACTTTCATTTTTAAACTGTAAAATTCTTTAGAGAATTATATAACGTGATTTTTTATGCAGTCAAATTTAAGCGTAAATATAAGTCTTATTGTTTTGTATTTATGGAAAATTTATTTTGTAAAAACCCTAAAATATTATTTCTACTTTTAATAGTTGTGATCAGCAAAAATAAAGCGGTAAAATTTTGAATGTATATTCTTTTCAAACAGTTATATATTTTAATACAATAATTAAGCATATTATCTTAATAGTTTGCATGCAACCATTAACATATTATATTTTTTATGAGGCCCAAATAATTTATTAATTATTTGGGCCCATAATCATAATTATTTATGAGGCCCAATTATATTTACTAACCCTTCCCGTTGAACCAAAGCAACTAGAGCCACAATGTTATGAGTGTAATCAAAACATTAACTTGGAAGTCTTTAAGGTGACATAATTAATATTTTGATTCATCAATTTATACTCAAGTAAAATTGAGATACAGTCAGTTAAATTGTAGGTTCTGTTATAATCAAGTTGTTGTAACAATAAAATTAAAATAAATTTTATCAAATTGCTTCTTTTGTTTATATTTATTTTCTTAGTGAATTATATTGCTGATAAAAATTTATTTTATTGTGTTATAGCACCTCCTGCAATTATGTTACGTCCATCTGATCAAACAATAGAACAATATAGAGAAGCAGTTTTTTTATGTGGGGCTGAAGGAAATCCAAGGCCATCTGTTTTTTGGTCAATTGAAGGGAATAGAAGTCTTCTTTTTCCTGGGGAATCATTGGACAGATTTTCTGCATCATTAACTCCAGAAGGGCAGGCAGTTCTTACAGTACATGTAAGTTTATATTGTCAATATAGAATTTTTGTAAAATTGTTTGTTCTTGCAGAAGATATTATTTGAACAATTGGATGTAATTCCTTCTTATGTATATCTCTATTTAAATTTTTTCAAATTACAAATTTTTTGTTACATAAATATTTATCATTTTCATTTATCTGACTCTTAAAGTGGTGTAAAATTTCTTTGGAGACACATACACATGTACATGCATACAGTCTAAAGCAAGCAAGCCACTTCATATTCTCCCTCACTAAAAGAGTGTCAAAATATTTTTACAGATTAGTGAAAGTAGTAGATTCAAATATGAAAAATTATAAAATTTTCTTCCTTACAAAGTAATAATTCACTTTGATATAAAATAAATTTATCCTTTTTTTAAAAAACAAAATATACTCGCATTTGTCTTATCATATTTATAAAATATTTTTTTAAATTTTTTTTTTTTTCAGAATGTTGCCCGTAATGATACTGGTTTAGTAGCAGTTTGCTCAGCTGTTAATGCAGCCGGTTCTGATATATCACGAGCAAGTCTTACAGTAACAACTCCAGAAGACCTTCCACCTCCAATAATTGTTCATGGACCATCAAATCAAACATTACCACTTAAATCAGTTGGCCTTTTGACATGTCAAGCTTCTGGTAACCCAACCCCAGTTATATCATGGTATAGAGATGGTGCTCCAGTTCTCATACCATCTAGTGCATCTAGAATTAATTTATCCGATTCAGGAACTTTACAAATTAATAGTGAGTAATCAAAATAGTGTGATAATTACTTGATTTAAACTAGATTGTTGAACTGTTAACAGAAGAATGTTAAAATTAAGAGAATAGATCAAATTTAGATTGAGAAGATTCTGAAATAAAAAAAATTTCTGCAAGAAATAAGTTGGTAGGTCAGATACTTGGAATTAGTTAATTTAATAAGGAAGGAAGTGTAGTAAGTAGAAACTACCAGAGAAAAATATTAGAATCTATAAAGAAAATAATAGAAAATATAAAGGATAAAGTAATATTCTTGAGCTTAAAAGATCTGAACAGAATAGAAACTAATAGAAAAAAAAAACATCAAAGTAATTAAGAAGATTATAACAAAAATATTATTTAACAAAAATCTGTAATGAATTATTTATATATCCAATAATATTTCTATTGGCAAATTATTATTAATAAATCTAAAATACAATTTTCAAATCAAAAATTTTATCTATGTTTGCAAATGTTGCTGTTACTCTTTAAGAATTGGCTCTTAAAATACTTAGTTATTGCCAAAAAATTCTGTCAGTTTTTTACAGTATTTAAAATTCTGTAAATTTTGGAACTGGAAAGAAGAGAGATTTATTTATCTTCTTGAATATTTGGACAGTAGATATTCTTCTTTGCGTCATATGAATATCAAACGAATGTTGTATTATTTGCCTTTAACTATTTTCAAGTCTATACGGTTCCCGTTTTTATTAGTTATAATAATCTAATGTAGTAAATAGAAAAATTACTTATTTACTGGAAATAAAAAGAAAAATAATAAAATGAGCTTAAAAATTCTATAAAATATTTTTTTTTTAAATAAATAATTTTACAATCCTTTATTAAATATTTCATTTTTTAAGTTGATTCCAAGTAATACATAACTTTTAAATCCATATCTAACATTGACTTAATCTGACTACAAATTAAAATAAGATTTGTGAAATTACTAAATTAAGTGCAGTACTGAAGAAAAAAATTGTTTTCTAACTTTTAAATATGGGAAGCTTACTAAATTTCTGACTTTGGGACCATAAGTTCTGCAAATTAAGTGCATATGGTAAACCAAGATAAAATATATGATTCATACTCAGAACATTATCATCTTTTTGATCAATTTAAAACCACACAATACAATATTTTAAGTGCGGATTGTAAAATGGTGATATTTGTTTAGCAAAATGTTGCAACTGCCTGATAAGCATAAACTAGAAGGCAATATGTAAATATTCCAAGCATTTAGTAAAGAAATATGAACCCATGAATGCTGGAGTATAATAGTTTTAGAATTAGAATCAATTAGAAGACAGGATCTGTACCACATATCTATCAGATGTGAGGATATTATGTAGAGTATTATTATTTAACAAATAAATGTGTGAATACTGTTTCAGTATTATTATTTATGTTTATGCTTTATAAACAACTATGCATTTCTAATAAAAAGTAATAATATCCATAATTAATTTTTTTATTTTTGTTCTATAGATTTAATTAAAAATGATGAAGGTTTATACACATGTGTTGCTTCATCTAGAAGTGGTAAAGCAACTTGGAGTGCCTCTCTTCGACTAGAATCTCCAACAAATCCAAACATAGCATTTTTTAGAATGCCAGAACCATCAACTCTTCCTGGACCACCATCAAAGCCTGTTATTGTTAACACTAGTCTTACGAGTATGACTATCTCATGGACTCGTAATAATAAGATTGGTTCCTCATCTTTGATTGGTTATCAGGTTTGTATACAATTATACAGACTATCACGAAATTCTGCCTGAACTTTCATAACCTATTCTACTCGTTAAAATAAAGGTTAAAGTATACATAAACATATGCTTAAAATGCTTTGTTTGGGAGTTATGGCTAGTGAAAGATTTCGAATTTAGCTACCCCGGTAAAATGTGTTCGTTCGGAAATTTTTAGCACGTCAATTAAGGAAAAAAATTAGTGGTTTCTTATAGTTTTTGACCTAAAAATTCTAATAAAATAGGCCCCAGAACTTTATCTGCAGTAGTTTTTTTTAGAAATTTGGGGCGAAAAGCAATAAATTGGTGCTAAAACCTTGATTTTTATGTTTGATGAACAATAACTTTGTTAAATAGATAATAAACATATAAAATTTATAAACAAAACTTGTAGAGAATTTAATTCTTAACGAAATGGTGTAAGATAACTTGAATAAAACAAAGAAAGGTTGGAAACATTCTTATGTTTCTAAATAAATTCTTATTTTATTTAGAAACCATACATTACTACATTTGTGAATACTCATCGTGGATACCGGTGTTCTTTGGTGGTTGGATTTCAATTAACCACACTTCTCAGGAGTGGTCGACCTGAGATCGTACAAGACTACACTTCATTCACATTCATACACATCATCCTCATTCATTCTCTGAAGTAATATCTAACGCTAGTTCCGGAGGCTAAACAGATAAATAGAGAGGGAGAAAAGTACTGAATGTAAACAAAAACAATATTCTTTTTCTGTGATATAAAAAATTTGTAAAAACAAAATTTATGGTTAAAAAATGTTAAAAACTAGAAATTTCATAACATATGTAAAATAATAAATAAATAATTAAAAATTACATACATAATACTTATTTAATACATAATACTTATTTTTATTAATGACTGAAACACAAAAAATTATTTGAAAAATTATTATTTCAAAGTTGGCAAAAAAATAAGAACGGCTGATCAACAGTGCGCAATACTGTATTAGTGTTTAAATCATTCTCTAAGATAAATCAAGTATATCGGGAACTGTGAACTGTGCTGTCGTTAGCGAAGCTTTGCTGTTAATTTTTGTTTGAACGTCATCGGTTTGGCATCTAAGTAATGCGGTATTTATTTACAGCTGAGGAATACGCTGATATGATATTGATTTTAGATGTGTGTAATCTACAGCTGCTGCAGTAGAATACGAAATAGTTTTCCGAATCGCAGGATTCCAGATCAACTATTTGCAATTGTTTGAATATAGATCAACTACTGTACAATTATGTTTTGTTTACCAACTAGGCAAATTTCACTCGAAATGGCGTCAACAACTTACGCAACGAGCAAACATGGGCCGAAGTAAATCCTCAAGAAATGATGGAAGGCAACCGAATTTTCAACACCGATTCAGTGTCAATGAATAGTGCGGCTTTCTTCACAATCAGCTGTTTGGACCATTCATATTACCTTTAATGTTGAGGCATTTTCATCACATCACATCATGTTCTTGCACTTTCTTCAAGAAGAATTGCCGAAGATATTTGAAGATGTACCTCTAGCGCTGAGATGCAAAGTATACTTACAGCACAATGGAGTCCCTCCCCATTTCTCAGTGCCGTTTCCATTCACTTAGATCATCATTTCCCTGAGGAAGGTATTGGTCATGGAGGTCCATATTCTTTTCCAACAGGATTGCCTGATCTAACACCTTTAATTTTTTGTGTCTGGTGATGGATGAAAAATATTACATATAAAACAAAAATACTCGTACATTCTTGTGAGAAATAGATTAATTCTCCGCATTGAATAAAAAAAGAATAAAAAAAAAAGCAGAGAATAAAAAAAGAGCAACAAAACCAGTACAGAAGCATGCCAAGAAATGAACTGAAAATGGCTAATTTTTGAAAATTTATTATAAACTTGTACATATAATGCACTTTTTTCTAGTGTACTGATTCTGAATAAAATTTGAATTTTCTAACATTTTTTTTTCAACTTATATTACACTATATTGTTCAGAATTAACTCTCTAAAAGTTTTATTTATCAGTTTTATGTGTTTATTACATATTTAACAAAGTTATTAACGTCAAACATAAAAAAAAACAGGGTTTTCACCCCAAATTTCTCAAAACCTATTGCAAATTCTCGGATTTATATTATTAGATATTTCAGATAAAAAACCATAAAAGATTACTAATTTTGCCCCTTAATGTGCTAAAAATTCCATCTCACCAGGGTGTCTGAAATCTTTCACTCGCCGTAACTCACAAACGAAGCATTTTATTATATAAGTTTATATGAACTTCTTCCCTTATTTTTACAAGAAGATTAGGTTATGAAAGTCCTGGTAGTACATCATGATACATTCTGTGCGTGTGTATATATATTTAATTGAGTATATTTATAAATATTGTTTGTTGTAATACAAGGTTTTTATAAAAATTATAACTCCCTAAATATATTGAAGTCCACAAAATAAATTTATAACTTAAAAAAATGATAAACATTGTTAAATTGTTATGTTAGTAATATTTAATAATGGTATTTTGTTAATATTATTTCATTTGTATGTTA
>JAAAKQ030059577.1:0-15884 GCA_010016005.3 Zanna intricata
TTTATTCCACGTTCGAAGAAACCAAGGAAAAAATAAGAAAGGTTTCTCCAAACTAGAGTCCAAAAAATTTATTTCAATATTTCCCATACCTATACGTTAAGAAATTTAATATATCCCTGATCTACTCATCCGACGTCGCAAGCGTCCGGCCGGCCGAAGGCCGGCTAGGACGCGAGTTGATTATTATAAAATTCTACTCTGACAGGTTTCTCTATAGTATTTATTAATCTAAATGTATGTAATATAATTAAATAGTTATTTGATTCATAAGCACCTGAGTGATAATAGATATTTATAACACCCAGCATAATTAAATTCTTCTCATTTCTTATAATTTCATTAGATAAAAATCTCTAATTTATTCGCATTCTGTCTTGGCGACCTATAAAATATTGATGAAAACAATGTTTCCTATTTCATTAATAATTTTGTAAGAAGTATTTCAGATGTTTTAAATTCTAGACTTAATCAGCAATCTATATGTTTAATTCTTCTCTAAAAAATAATATATTTCCACCGTCTTTGCCGTTAGGTCGACATTTAAATAAACTTTTAAAGCCTAAAATGCCATATAATTGAGCTTCTTCTTCACTAATATTAATTTCTGTTAGAATGATTAACTCCAGAAACTTTCTTAAATAATGAATATCTGCTAATCGTGTATTCCACTATTTTTTATACTTCTGATATTTATACATATCAGTGCTAATTCAAAATTTAATTAATTTTTTTTAAGAAAATTTGTTTTCCTTTACATCTTTCAAAAGATAAAAATTTTCCATCTGTATTCAAACCCATTTCCTGCATATTCATTATAATGATTTAAATAAAAATCATAGAAAAACACAAAAGATATATATAAAATAAAAATTTCCAAACATATATATATGTATTTAGCGGAAGCAGTATTCTTTTAATTAATATCATCTATATCATTTTGACTGGTGATAGATATTGCTCTAGAGAGATAATTTTTCCCCAACATGATTCTACCACTTTTAATCCTATACTTTTTATCCTACAGTATGTGAATTCTTCCTTTTTTTAAAATTCTTGTATGTGTTTTATTAAATTATTAAAGTAAGGAGTCAAATGATCTATGAAAAATATTGGTCGATTAGGATCTCCCTCTCCAATCAGTAAAAGTTTAGGCCTAGCTCTTCTAGGTTTACGTACTATCGAGTCCCTTGTACCTCTGGTTAGACATTGTAAAATAATTGGTCCTGGTTTATTCTTTGATGGAAGCAGATGAGTTGTGAATTCCTTCTTCTTAATAATTATGTTCATCTTCAATAGGAGATTAATGACTATTTCATATATAGCTTTTTCCTTTATTTGTAAGATACTTGTGATAACATTCTTGCTTCTACCGTACTGTTTCTCAAACTCTAAAGCCACCCTTAGTTCATATATGTCCCATCTTAAGGCTTTATATTCTTTCTCCATTTTTTTCTATTTTATTGAGGAGCTAAGCAGTTTTTTTTTCAAAATCAGTTAGTGTAGCCATCATATTATCATCCTTTTCCAATATTAATCTCTCTTGGACCTTGAACATTTTTTTAAGAAGGTTTTTAAGAGCAATATAGGTTGATTCATCTGATTCCTAATGCTTCAAACTTCTTGTTTTACTAATTCTGCATTTTTCACTACTTCATTTTTGTTAATCATATTTTCCTTTAGCTTTCCCAGTGAATGTTTATATTCCAGCACATTGAAAATGAATTTCTTCATCACATTTACCATATGTTACACAATCTCCGTCTTTAGGAAGTTCCTTCTTACATTTAAAACATCCCATAATCAAAAGTAATTAATAATTGTTTCAATTCTTAAAAAACACTGAATTATTATTTTGATTTAAATGGTATAAGTTAAAGTTGGTACGATGAACAAAGTAAAATGATAAATCTTATCTGACCTAAAATATAAGTCGGAATTCCCAAATACCTCCAAATATCTCATTAATAATGCTAAGAATACAACCTCCTTTATTAATACGTAAAAAACATCTACAATTACATTTTCATATTATTGGAAATATTATATTTATTCATTTTTCTCTTAAGAAAATGAATTCACTGTACAAAGTCTACAAATATTATTCCTTCCTAAACCAATAGAAGAGAGAAAATAATGAATAAATAATTATTAAAGCAGACTATAACAGCCAGTAACCATTATATGCCGCTAAAACTAAATCCGTGCTTTTAGGTTATACTGCTATACTAATCTCTTCGTGTCTCTCACTTCAAAATTTTAAATCTTAATAATTTCTGATCCACTTGATCGATTTTAAAAATTGTTTCATCAAGCTAATCTACAATCAAAAAAAAAATAGTTACATACGAGGTGTGATCAAAAAATACGGTGAATTATGTTGTAAAAACGTTACCTTAAATATGAAATAATCTCCTTCAAAGTACTGTCCTTGGCTAGCAATACTAGGATTCAAACGTTGAATCCACGAATGGAAGCATTTCTGGAAGGCTTCTTTTGGAATGGCTTTCGCTGCTCTGCCGTGGCCTTCTCAATATCAAGAATGGTGTCAAAACGTTTCCCTTTTAGCACATTTTTTATTTTCGGGAAGAGTCAGAAGTCGCATGGTGCTAAATCTGGTGAGTAAAGCGGATGTGGACAGACTTTTAGCGGCCAAAAACTCGCGAAGCAAAAGCGACTTGTGGCACGGCGCTTTGTGATTATGAAGAAAAAAGCCGTTGGCCCATTTTCTAGGTCTCTTTCTCCGTCTCATTTGCAAATCATCTGTTAAAATGCTTTGCAAGGACCCGTAGGAGATTTTAAGTTCTTCAGTAAGCTCTCGAATAGTCATTCGCCTGCTTGAACGAACAAATTTGGCCACTTTTTGCACATTTTCATCTGTTTTTGAGGTCGAAGTATGTCCCGACCGTTCCTCGTTCTTAACCGTCCACTTTTAAATTGCTCATACTACTTGTAAACAGTCTTCAAAGTTATCACATTATCACCATACACTGATTTTAGCATTTCATAAGCTTCTTTGGCATTTTTATTCAACTTGAAACAAACTTAATGTTAATGCGTTGTTCAAGAAGACACTGCAAACAGGATCTCACTGTAACGGTTATTAGAAGCAGACTGACAAGCCGGAACGTGTTCAAACTTGTCACTCCCTGTCTCAATACATGAGGGTATGAGACGTAATAGTTAAAATAGATGCAGCGTAAGTAATTGCTGCTATAAAAATTCATTCACTATATCTTTTTATCACACCTCGTATAGGTTTAAAAACCAGCAAACTAATCTTTTCAAACCGAATTCAACGAATTTCGAGAATTCTGGCACACACATTTCACGTGTAATAATAATAATAACATCAATAATTATTATTATCCATTTTTTATAAGATAAAGGTGATAAAGGTCCAGGGTCCGGTGCTTAGACTTGGATCAAATTATCGAAACAACCTTAATAAGAAACATTAATTTTACTACATTTTACAATACATTTTTTAACTCGTCTGATTTTTATAGTGTTTCCATTTAGGAATCTATTATTTAAGCATGATACTGTACATAATAATATAAATTTAATATTAACTTTCAAAAATCAGAAACTTCTGAAAGTTCAAATTGAAGAAAATTTTAAATAATTCTTTTGTTTTAGTAACTTCTTTTAATTTCTGTTATAGCCATCTTCAGTGACTAATGCAGCTTTCCTCATTCTAGTATCACCAGATTTTGTTGTGACGGTTTTTTTTAATTAAGCAAATATTTATTTAGAATGCGGAAAACAAATTGTGATAGATTAATTTAATTTCGAATTTTCATTTAGTAGTTTTTGTATTTGTTATATATTTTATTATATTGTATAAGAGTGAATTAGCAAATTTTTGTACACTTTTACGAATTGGTTTCGAGCTGACCCAGTACCGGAGTGGAACAGTGATCACAATGAGCCGGATCTAAATTTCGAACAGTTGCCCATCTCCAGCCTGAAGAAGAGACTTCAGAGCCTCAAGATGGAAGCTTGGCAGCAGGAATGGAAACCACTATTAAGGGACGATCCTTGTATAAATTTATACAGGATCTGGAGAGTTGGTACGCCTGAAGTTCATTTTTAAGGGCAACGGGAGCTCAGGTATTCATCAACCACGTTAATTTGAAACAATATCTGTTGAGGTTTCTCCTGGCAATTGATGAACTGTGGGTCTGTGAGGAGGTCCTGTCAAGTGGACATATGATGTTCAACTGCCCCGCTCTTGGGGGAGGTAGAAATCGGGCCACCCTGGAAGTTAGAGGTCAAGGGACAATTTGGCCACTAACAAACTCCGAGTCAGTTTCGCGTGAGCCGTATTGTCGGACCGTGTGGGAGTTCCTTGATGCGATTGCGTTGTCCAACCAGCATCAGTCGTTTATTAAGGGAAAAATTCTACATCGAACTGCCTGCCTTTGAGGAATTAGCCATCGGCTGATTCCTCAAAGGCTTGGAATACCTCCAAGC
The DNA here is from genome assembly GCA_010016005.3 of Zanna intricata. Lineage (NCBI taxonomy): Eukaryota > Metazoa > Arthropoda > Insecta > Hemiptera > Fulgoridae > Zanna > Zanna intricata. The sequence goes on from JAAAKQ030059577.1 coordinate 4,477, forward strand.
GCTATAGTTGGTGGGCAGGTACTTGACCACCAACTATAAGGTTTCTTTATAGCGGGTATCTTCAGAGGATGAGATGAATGAATTGTAGCGTGTGCGAAAAATGCCATGCCTGACGGGGTTCGAACTCGGGACCTCCGAATGAAAGGCCGAGACGCTATCACTCGCGCCCCGGAGGCCGGCACACAATTTAGTTTAATTATAACAAGTAAACGGCTGGACACAAGAAGCTAATATTGTATTTACCAAGCTTATACCGTTCACGATATTAGGTTAGCTGTAGAAGCTAGATAGGATATTAGTCGCTTAAACTGAGGCACAGTACTCTTTCCTGGCACGGACATTCGGTCTTACGCTGTAAGGCGATCGAATAGGGTGGTGGCCGGAGAAATGCCAGTAATGAAAAGATACATGGAGGACACATTCGGTAATGTAAGGATACCATCGCGTGTACATATCTGTAAATTGGTTCAGCTGTTGAGCAGTTACGATAGAACAAACATCATACATACATACATATATATATATATATATATATATATATACACAATGTACATACCTATACTCTAACTACATTACACTTCTTTCTGGACAGTCGAATAAATATGGAAAAGGAGGGAAGTACATTAACAATTATACTTTAATATAACAAAAAAATTGAAATTGTAAAACAAATTTTTTGTGTTAAAACACCATTATTTATAAACTTTCTAATAAAAATAGTCTATAACCTTAATCAAATATATTCTGGTAATTGTGTTGAAAAATCGGACGGTGAACATCTCTGCTGCTGCGCTCTGTTGACGCGCGCACACAAACACACAAGCAGGAGCCATCTCCTGGTGTTCGTTCGACGACGAGATCCTCAACACACAGTGACGACGCCTCCTGGTCAAGGGAGCCACAACGACTAGGATCATCCTTGAGATATGTCTAAATCTTTATTTAAAGAAACACACACACAGAGATTGAAAGAGTGAGAGAATAGATTTATATATAATATATACAGTGAGAGGGATAGAGACAGATATATATATTTATTAAACGTAGACACGCGCACACACACTATTTACTTTCGTTCCAAGACGAACCACTGATTTGAAGTGAAAAAGTGATGGTGCTGGCATTTGATAAAAGTAAACAAATTTCTTTTTATGTTTCATAAAATAGCTAAAGTTAAATAAATAATAATGGTATACAGGTTAAAAGGATATAATTTTTTCCAATGAGTATTATTATTTCGTTATTATATCTGTGAAATGCCAATAATAAGAATTAAAATTGATGGTATTTAAATTTAATACTAAATAGAAGATGAAGATTATAAAAAAAGAAGTCATTAATAACATGATTGAATATAATTTATATTTTAATTCAAAATATCCTGTTATTAATTGTTTCAAGATTTAAGTTTTTTAAACCAAGAAAGAAGGGAATGCAGGTTTGATAGAAAAAAAAATAACTATTCTAAAGTTGTTTATTACAAATAAATCTTAAAATTAAGTTTCGTTTTTTAACGGAATAGCTATAAGTCAATCTGACATAAATTTTAACTTTTAACATGAGTTGTTAACATCAGGTGGATGGTTAACAATCAAGCATTAGATAATTTTACTACGTCTATTTTTTATTGTATATTCTATAGTATTGTAGATATCAGTTATCAGTTCCTTAATATAAATTTGAAGGAGTCAGGGGAAGAACGAACACAGTCACAAAGTACAAATTTTTTAGGGAGCAATTTGAAAGTTTCCATTTCTATAGCTTTCTTAATATATAACTAAACTATTTTTCCAGTTACATTTTTAATGTTCATAAGTAGAAAAGCGTGTAATTTTGTTTAACTACATTCTTTTATGACAAAGTCATATGACTTTTGAAATTTGTTGTCTGGCCTCTGGTTCTTCTTTTGAAATATAAGTTCTGATTTATATTATAATAAATCTACTTTGCATAAAATATTTCTAATTTCAAGTTTATTTTATTAATAAAACCATAATTTATTAAAAATAATAAATTATTATGGACTGACAAAATAATTACAGTGAAAGCAATATTTTAAGTTTGGAATGTGAATTAAGAACAAGCTAATTTTAATCAAAGTGAAGTGGAATATTTAGTTTCAATAAGAAAATAATAAAGACAAAAATAAATTAAAAATTCAACCATAAAAAAGAAAAACAAAATTTTCAAAGTTCGTGATAAACATCTGATCAGAAATCGTGTTCTAGATCTAATGGGATATTCTCTGATGTGGAATTGGTAGCTGCAACTGACAAGCTGCTAAAGAGATTTTCTGCCTGAAGACCTTAAAATCACTTTAAATGTTGAATATCATAACACGAGAACTTTTCTGTTGGCATACGAAAGTATAATGATGAATCTAGAGCATTAGATATAGTTATCCGCATTTTTAAAACTTTTACACCTTTACGTCTTTGATTATCTTGTAAAAAAAGACCATTAAACTCTTTTCTGACTCGATTTTTTTCTTGATTTATCTTCAGCTCCACTATTACTTTTATATTAGTCACGATGTTTCATGCATTGGGCTCCAAACTTCAATTCTCCAGTTTTGAAAATATTTTTTTTTCCAGATCAAATATACAAATGACCATTTTCAACTAGATGACAGCATTCGCCTAGTGATTATCCCGGAATTTTTATTGATGAAACCCGTTTGCTTATCGCAATCAACATACAACTGTTTTCTAACTACAAAAGTTACTATGAAATATTTAAAACACTGTTTGAATTAAATTTTTACAAATTTAGTGGAGGTATTATGAAATTTATTTTCCGTAGATAAGTCAAAATATATGGACAATTTGTACATAGTGGATAAAGATTAGAAATTAAGTGTTCGACATCGACATAACCTAATAGAAACATTACTTTGTCAGTTTTCTATTTTTGAAAGTTTAAAATTACCATTCTTTATTTGATGAAATATCTAAGTTGAATATTTAAATGAAAGTTGCACCTTGTAATACATAACATTAGATATGTGTACGGTATTAGTAATTTTTTTAAAAATTCATGAATTTTTTTGTAACTTGAAGGTATTGATTTCACTGTAGATTATCCATTACTACTCGATTCCGTAAATTCATTCTTACAAAATGTATTTTCACCTAGATACTTTGAAAAATTTATATATATGTAATATGGACAAAATCTTCCTACATCAAGATTAACTAAAGAACAAGAGAATCAAGAATAAATAAATGGAAAATGCGTCTTCGTTTATTGGGCTGTATTGGTACGTCTTATTTCAGCAGTAGCTAAATTTTAATATTTAAACATGTTAAAAATTTGTCTCTGAAATAGCAATAAATATTTATTACTATTTATATTCATTTTTTTTTAAAAACAAAAACAAATAAAATAAAAAAAACTAATTCTAAAATAAACTATAAATATTTATTTATTTTAGCACCTTGGAAATTAAGTTTTTGGTTTTAAAATTTGAAATAAATTAATCTAATAAATATTATTTATAAAAAAAACTCATTCCAAAGGACAAATGCTTAAAATAAAATAAATTTTACTTTTATTTCAACCTTATTAATGGTTTATTTTCCGTAAAATAATCTGTAATTACAGAATGAAACCTTATCAATTTACACAACATGCTGATTTTGTACGAAAAATATTTAATTTCTTTAGTGTATTAGTACCAAAATGTTCAGTAAGTAAAATTTTCCTTGTTTACATACAAACATGCTTGTAAAAGCATGCTTTTGTATGCTTGTAAAAGCATACAAAAAGAAAATCCTTAAGTGGATGTACGAAATTCATGAAAGAATAATAATATAAGTGATTTATTAATTTAACTTCAAATTTTTACCTGTAACACTGTATCCCAAATAATTACAATAACTCGAAAAAATGTAATTGATCAAAAAGAATGATAAAATGTACTACAGAAATATACTTCCAGTATTCTTAAATCTAAATAATAGTCCCGAAAATCATTTTATAAAAGATTTTTAATGAAATTATTATAAAAACTTATACAAAAGTAACAAATTATAATAAAACATTTTTAATTTTCCAAGGAAGTATTATCATTCAAATTCACATAATCAAAATTTATCTTTAGTAAAACATACTGGTTCAGTTTTATGAATATAGATCATGCAAGAGAGATATTTACAGGATATGTACATAGACTCCACAAGAAAGATTTTCTACAATGTGGCTACTGTGATGAGGAAGACAACGTTTTCCATATCTTTTTTTTAATGTCCCAGGTGGGAAGAAGATGAGAGCCAATCTAAGCCGGCAAAAACCAGAGACAATAGTTCCACATATGATCTCTTCCGCTGACAACTGAAAGAAGATAGAGTGCCTGATATCAGATATCCTAAAGAAAAAAGACCGGAATGGGTAACAAAAATCTTTTTTAAATACATAAAAATAAAAAAGAGGGTTGAAAAGATCTGAACTGGCGGGGGACACAAGTTATGACCGAGACCCGGTTGTCGGGAGCGAGATTTGGGGAAGGAATAGCCAGATCTTTTTTTTTTTACACCGCCGGGGCAATTGGACCCGCCGTTAGGCATAACTCAGTCGCCGTGGAGTGTCGTGGCAGCAGATTACATTGCACTCTCCCTGTCTTGGGTTCCCTATGAACCCTTAACACCTATCCCTACCGAGAGTCGGATGTGCGTTGCACACACCCGGCCATCCCCGCGTGCGTGACCCTCTGAACCCTCGAGGGGCCTCCATGCGTCCTCGGAAGTACCCCGACCCAGGACACTCGGAATAGCTGGATCTAGCATCCCCGTCCCTGACAGTAAGAGACAAAGGCAATAAATAAAAGATCCGAACCCACTGGCTGACTTGCAATACCAGACTGACAGCCGGTGAGTAGGGAGGCCTATTAGAGTCAAGGACCATCCCCTGGGTTGAACAATACTTAATTGTACGTCCGACCAAGCAAAAAAAAATATCACGCAAAAAACAAAAGTTTATTTTTGTCCTAATATTCAGTAACTGTGGTGTTTAATGGTGTTACGGTGAGTAATAGAAAATGTTAATTTTTACTACAAGAATGCGTAGATCTTGCATAATGGCAAAATCTACCATTCTATCAATGCCATTATTCTACCAATAATGGTAGAATAATGGCATGGAATGGATTAACCTGTCAAGCTTTATTTTTAAAAAATTAAGTGGATGTCTTACTTAAATTACTTTACAGAGAAATGTAAAAACGTTTATGTTAAAATAATAAATTATTTATATTCAGGAGTTTAAAATTTCCCCGCTTCATTGATCTACCCAAAATAAATGTAATAAAATTTTCATAACAAATAAAATTTTATTTAAGTATTGACGCCGTTTTATGTCTTATATGTTTCACAGTACTTCGTATGATTGAAGTGATATTCTTATAATTCAGTAAGGTTATTTTCCTTCCTGATTTATTTTCAATAGCAATTAAGAGTGTTTTTTTTCTTAAGTAAAACATTAACCCAGGACTAAAAATATTCCACATTTATAAATTTTTTGTAACAACAATAATTAACACTATTTTAAATCTTTTAAATTAATCTTCAACTTTCACGTAAATATATCAATAAAATTTACGTGATTGATTAAAACTTGTCAAGAATTGATTTTTATAGAGTAAACTTTTTCTTATCTCCAAAAAAAAGGACATTTTTACATTTAACTTTACATTGTTCTTTCCCCAAATGTTAGTAGTAAAGAATACTTTTAAGAATCGTTCAATGTGAAAAGCAAGCATTTGTGGTTTTCTGAGGACAGCTCTATCTAGGCGTCACAATGCAGATAGCAGTGGGCAATTCTCTATTCCCACAATACGAATTCATCTCTGTAAGGCAGCGGCGGTATGGCGGTACAGCGGTCAGAAAGGGCAAACCAGGAGAAAGAGCAGAATGTTAGAGAGTGTATTGAAGTGATATTCCCTCAGGGAATCTTCCCTCAAACTGATGTTCCTTCTATTCAACAAGGACAATTCAATTTCCCTAATTTTACGATAAAATTTATATAACTTCTGTCTCATCTCAAACTTTCAGTATTATTTAAAAATAAATTTCTTCTGTTCAGTAGTATTACCGGTAAAAGAAAAAAAAAACACCAAAAGTTTACTTTTACTTGAAATTATTGGAAAATCTCTAGACAAATATTATATTTAACTATTATATTCAATTAGTAAATATATGCATGTGTATATTTAGTATAAGTAAATGAAATCTAATCTTGCTTGTGAATTTTTGACAAAGATATTACCTCACATGTATATGTTTCTTTGTTTTATGTTCACTGTTACTTCACTATTGTTCTACAATGAAAAAACATAATGAATATAATAAATATCAAAAACATAGGCTATAATCTTACACCATATAATTTATTAAGATTTAGATAAAAATTAATCTCGTATATGACTGTTACACAACTAATTTTATAATGCATTTAAGAACATCTTATGTAACAAGATAAACTACCATTTTTTTACAACCTAGACTACAGCTACCTGCATATCTCAGAAAGTACAATTTAGCATATTGAAAAATCTGAAAAAGGAGTAAAATCCTGTCCAAAATTGATTAATTTTAAAAAAATGTTAGTATGTTGAATTAAATCTAGTTGTATTTATTAACAGCCAAAATTTGTGACTAAACGTACCAGTTTAAAAAAAAGATTATCAACAATTTTTACTTCAGAAAATAGGCAATCAGGTATAAGGATTATTTTCTATCCACCAAGCAGAAAACATATTTTCTGCATTAATCCATAGGAAGGCAACCATTAGATTATCCATAGAAAGCCAAACATCAAATTATGTAAAAGTTTGATCATTCTCTGGTCTTGGTAACCTTCTATGCACCTGATAGAATCCAATGTATAATTCCAGAACCCATAACACGATAAAAGAATCAGTATAAGAAAATGTAGAAGATGATGAGAAAGGAAAAAAATTTATTCACAGAAAAATGTGATTCCAAATTCTCCAAGAAGAATATTCAGTGCTAACATCATTTCTGCATTTTATAGATTGATCTCCTTAACTCCCAGTTATTTGGCAGACAATCTTTCGTGAAAAGTCTTATGCATCTCATTTTTAACACCGGTTTCATTTTCTGGAAATAGGTTAGGCGATTGTTTGCTCATGCTAAGAATGTGTGGGACTTGTAGAATGAGAAGTGAGTAGTTGTTGTAATTTGATATAACACAGCCAATCTCTTTGAACTTCCCTAAAGATTCTATTTCCTGTTCGTTTGTGCCACAATAAGCTAAAAAGCTGCAGTATCTCACAGATTTACAAAATACCTTCTAATCCCTTCACCAATTCACACTATAGAACCAAGTCATTGAATTCAGATGAAATTCTGTACAAGTGACACATTTATTTGCTAAGTTATATGCACAATTTATTTATTAACCAAAGAGAATTTATTCAGTAAACATTCATTTCTTTTGAGAAGTCAATTCCTACTGGTGCCTTTCATACCAAAGGTGCTTCATTTGTGTCAAATAAGGAAGTCTGAAAAAGTGATAAGTAAAAATAATAAAAGTAATTAAAATTAAAATATCAGCTGAGAATACAAAGGAATGGAATATTACATATATTATCAAGAGTGATGATGGTCAAACATAAAACTAGTTAGAACAGAGTAATCTACTTAATATATTTTTGAAATATATTACTTTTTTCTTTTAATAATTTATTACCAACTCCCAAAATACCGATCAATAATCATTTTAATTTATGAAATGATTCCAGTAATATGTTTTCTAAAGAGAAAAAAGAATTCTCAGCAAAGTGCATATTGATAACAATTACAACTGAAGAAAAATATTGAAAATAAAACAATAACTTCAAATTATAATCCAAAAGTTGTAAATAAGATAGCTTTATAACAGTTTCCAAAAATAAAATCTAACAATTTACTGAGACTGGATACCAAACAGAATCCAACAATTTATTTTAATTGTGTGGATTACTAATTGACTCAGATGATGTTATGAAAAATATCTAATTCAGCTACTGTGTAATTCACCAAGAAAAATAACATATTCCAAATACAGATGTCCCTTCGTATTAATTAGATGACGTCTGGTAACATTATTCAATACTAATCATTCAACAACTTTTCTCATTGAATGTGTCATATAAATTATTTCAACAATAGGCTTCTCTAACCCAACAATTTAGCATATTTCAATCTGCCTTCTAAACCTCAACAGATCAGATATGTAAACAATTTAAACTTACTATCTTAAAAATTCAATTGAATAATAAGATATTCTGATTTATTCTACTTTGATAAAATTTTAAATACTATTTATTCATCACAATACTCATCAAACTATTAGAAAAATTACATTTTTTATTTTTGGTAGAAGTTCCTATCCACCAAATACAAGATTTCTCTTATGATTTAACTTCCAAAAGATGGAAATATTTGTTGAACTGATTGTTTGATCTAAGCGATTTCTTTCACTTCATAGACATTATGAAAGCAGAGATAAGATATCTTAATTTAGAATTACACAAATTACTACTGGATATGCAAAATAATTTGTAAATAACTCTATAGGGTTAAAAAAGTTTAATTTCTTTCAGTAAGAGCATAACATTTTTAACTTTCCTATGGATTAGTTAAATGTTCATAGCATTTTTAAAATAATGGTAGAAGCAGACATTTTTGTAACGGTCCAAAGGGATTAAAAACCAGGTCAATCGCAAATGTAAATCTATAAATATGCAAAACAACCTCACTCACTGACCTCATCACAGAATACAATGCACCGATAATTTTAGTAAAATGTAAATTCAGGGAAGGATTGTAAAAAAATATTTGATCTAATGAAGAAACACCTTTAAGTCTTTGTCTTCAATTTAAAAATTTTCTAGTCCAGCTTAAAATTATATCATAATTTCTATCTTTTTTTTAAAATAATATTAGAAACAGGAAGGCTTACTTGGACATGATGTACAATCATTTTTTCTCTGTTGCAGCTCTATATTTCCTTTTGCAGAGTGAAGTCTTCACATAACTCTGAAACGGGTATAAGGAAATTCAAATGTAGACAACAAAAAAACCCTAAGATTATAGATATTAGTTACTTTAAGCTACCATAATTTCATTTATATACACATATAATACATTAAAATGTGAAGTACAGAATAAAAAATTGACTGAAGTAAACTAACTTCCCATAGAATTTTATAAATGCTTAGAGAGGAAGGGTTGGAAGAAATAATTGGACTGGTATGTACAATACAGTAGGATATAGAGAAGGTAGCGTGTAAAATAGGGTATACAATACAGGGAAATGGTATGAAGACATTATGAAAACATTCTATTAAAACATTGTTAAATCCTACACCAAGGTTGGTAAGAATAATGGAAGAGAATGCAGGAGAGGAAAAGTTTGAATTTAGCAAATGGAAAGGAATTGGAGTTACCATTAGACTACTAAGGATGGTTGGAGAAAATATGTAGAGCAAGAAAGAAGAATGATTTTTTGTTTTGTAGATTTATAGAATGAATAGAGTTAATGTAGGAGATTCTTCAAGAGAAAAAAGTGAAATGGAAAGACAAAAGGTTAAAGAATTATGTATGAGACAATGAAAACCAATGAAAGTAAATAAGAATATGACTGTCTGGGTAGATCTGGGTCAAGTTGTTAGACAAAAATGCTGCTGCTTACCATTACTGTTCAACATTTATATTAAGATATGTTAAAGGATATATGAAAGGAAAGAGATGAAAGAATAAGTATAGGAGGATGAAAATTAAGATGTATAAGGTTCACTAATAATATGGCATACACCCACTTCAAATATCATTAACAGCCCTGGTGAAAGGAAAGAAAAAATGAGGAATGAAAATATAAATATATGAAAAACTAAAATAATTGGTATAAACAGCAACAAGGATTTAAAAAGGATTGTAAAGATTTTAAATAAGGATAAGTGAAGGAAGAATAGAAAAAATAAAAAATTACAGATATTTAGGCACTATGATGACAGAGGATTAGAAAAACTCAAAACAAATAAAAGGAAGAATAGCAATAGCAAAGAAACCTTTCAGTAAGAAGAGGAAATTGCTTGTAAAAGTCTAGATTTAGACTTGAGGAAGAGGTTAGCCAAATACTATGTATGGAATCTTGTTACATGTAAGTGAAGGGTAAGATTGAATGATGAAGAACAGAGAGAGGCACAGGAATGAGGCTTTTCAGGTGTGGATATGGAGAAATATAGAAAAAATTATGTATAATATAAAGTGAGGAATAAGAAAATTATGAACAGGATTCAAAAAGAAGCAATACTTAAGTGGGAAGTAAAGGTATACACAAAAGGAAAGGAAATAGTTTGGTCATATGGTTAGAGGAACTGAAATCTTGACAACTGCATTGGAAGAATCAGTAAAGCAGAAAGGAAGCGTGGATGAAGATGGATGAAATGAAATGAAAATTTTAAACTGCAAAGGGGACAAAGGAGAAGGCTTGGAACAGAAATGTAAAAGAAAGAGATGTGAAAGGGAACTAGTAACAGGCAGAAAACCACTTTATGATTATACATATATATTTACTTATTTATTTTTACAAGGTATTCTATAAAAGTAAAGGAAATATAATAAATTATTATAAAAAAATAAAGCTAATAGAATAAATTAAAATTATAATAATAAATAAAGGACACATAAAAAAAATAATAGGACTGTATAAAAAACAATCATGAGTAGAAATGTCAGTTAACTAGCAGTTTTATTTTTCACAAAAAAAAAAACTGACATCTTTTATTATCTTTGGATAGACATCTACACAATCTTTTTGACAGAACTCAAAAGAAAAAAAATATTAACGAAACAGACATCATAAATTTCATTATTCTTTTTATTCTTTAAAATAAATGAAATACAACACAATTATGTTCTTTTTACAGTTATTAGTGACTAATTTATTTACTATTATTTTTAACAATGATTACAAACTATAAAAATTATAAAGAAATTAAAATCTACAGTATACGCGTATTTCAGTAAATCTTATTTTACTTCAAAAACATTTTGTTTAACTAACTTAATTTTTTTTTCTTTGGTTTTAACAAAAACATTTATGTAAAACAAAAGTTTAACTGTTCTTTTAATTAAATTCTTTTCAAGTTCTTTATATATATTTAATTAAAAACAACAAAACTCCCAAAAAATAAATGAAATACTTTAATGATGTATTTATTAATTTATTAATTATTATTTAAGAATTTTACTTCAAGGAAAATATCTAGAGACTTCTTCTTCTTCTTCTTTGGTCATCAATCCTAAGATTGGTTGGCAGCAGTTCTCTATGTGAGTCTCTCGTTAGCTTTCCTTTTTAATTCTTCATATGAATTACATCCAATATCCTCCTTAATCTGTTGCATA
>JAAAKQ030059588.1:3136-13972 GCA_010016005.3 Zanna intricata
ATATATATATATATATATTACGTGCCCTCTCACTTTTATTTCTCAAACAGCTGAATTACAGAAATGCAGTAATTATATCTATTTTGTTATATATTAGGAAGCAGAATTAATTTATCTTCTCATAACGATGATGTCAATTAAAAATATAAACCAATATTATTTTTATTAAATTTCATTTCGACCGTTGTGGTCCACGGTAAATATCTTCTTTTTTTTTATTTTCTTCTTCTTTTCTTCCCAGAATTCTTTCACCTTCAGAGAGAACTTTCTTTTCCTCTCCTCTGTACATGTGTTTTCCGTCTTTCTTTTTGCGATCTCTTGAAATCTCGTGATCTGTTGGTTTGTTTTTTTTTTTTTTTTGTATATTTTCTGTCTAGTATTAGTTATTTCTTAATGTTCATCAAAATTTAATACTCATGACCCAGCGGGTCTAAATCAACATGACCAGCGGGTAAATTTCAACATGCGTAATAAATGTCATTTTTTCAACTTAACTATATAATTCTTCTTTAATCTTTTACTATATTGATTTTTTTAAAAATCTTTATCTTTTTCCGCATTCATTATGTTTTGAATTTTTGGTAATTTTCTTATTCTTCCATTAGTTGAGTTACACCTAAACAGAATTGTTATGATAGATAGTTTTTTATGTGCTGTTGAACGTTTACCGATTGTCATCTCTTACTGTATTACAAATTTCGTTTTGATTCCTAGCCCTATTTCTATTTTTAGTAATTTAACTTCACTTTCTTTTTGTCAGCCTATAATTTTAGGCTGAAAAGACAGAAAAAAAATTATTTTGTCCGTCTTTTTCTCCTGTTTTTTCTTTACTTTCTTAAGGTTTAAATTTCATGAGCAATAATAACATTCATGCCTGAGTATATCATAGTTCCTAATTTTATTTTGAAGTCGCTCTCTGAACATACCTCCATCTATTTTTTTTTCCTATCCACTCCTAGCCTCAATATAAACAATATAAGCCTCTTTTATGCTAGTTTTGTACTGACCTTATCCACAATCATTAATTATTTTCCATCATCTACCTTTAGCTTTGATGAAGAAAAAGAGTCCACTTTATACATTCATAACCTTTCTTTCATTCATTCATCTTAAAAAAAATTATATTTTCATTTATTTTTTCCAGCCAGCCGACTGGTCTAGTGATAAAACTCGTCCCCGCAGTTTACTGATTCAACAGTGAAGTCGAAGGTGAAGATCGAATCCAAGTAAAAGTTAATTGCTTTTATACTGATTTAAATACTAGACAGTGGATACTTAGCGGTAACTTTTGTAAACTGTTTGAATAATTATCATTGAAAGATTTAAGTTTAAATTATTTTTAATTTAAGAAAAACCATGCTTCTGTGATTAAAGTTGACGGTTCTGTTTTAGGAAACATTGGTATAAGTTTAATTAAGAAAAACTGATAAATTTTACTGTGAATAACAAAAAGTTTTGAAGAAAGAAAAACTTGAATTTAAAATTTAATACATCTGCAAAATAAAATGAAAACAAAATGTTTGCAACACTGTAATATATTAAAACGTTTGCCACCTCGTTCTTAAAATAATTTTAGCAGAAGTTATAAAAGAATTATATAAAAATTATTATCACTCTATAATAATATAATTTAAAATATTTTATATTATATAAGTTAAGGATAAGGTGTGTAGCTAAATAAAACTGCTTTTAAGTAAATTGGGATTGTAAAGCGAGATTGCCTATTCGGCAGACGGAATCGAATTTCTCTCGTTACTTTGCTGGAGGGAGGGTCCGTTCACAAATTCTCACTCTACATTGTATATAAGAGGGCTACATTTGTTGCAGTGGAACAAAGAGGCTGAAATGATTGGAAAATGTTCGTTATTAGGTTACAGTTTCGTTTCGTACTATCAACAGACCGGAACGGTAGCGCCATGTTCTTCTGTCACTAACACGTACGCATCAACTTCATACTACGAAATAATTAAGTATCCAGTCAAATTTTATATATAAAATGAAAAAGAAAAAGAAAATTTAACCTTTTATCTGTGTTATCAAGTTATATTTTTTCAAAATTATATTTTTTGGTATTGTTTTTAACTTTTACTTAGGACAATAATAGCTGAATAGAATGTACAGCTAATAAAAATATTTTTTACGTTATTTTACAGACCACTGATATACAAGTGATAAGGGCGATATATGTCCCATCATACTCGTATTAAAAGTATCTATGTTAGCCTCAAAAGGGAAACAAAAAAATATTACAATATATCATCAACATTTTTCAGTACAACAATAGATAATAAACTACGTCCTTGCGGTCGAATATAAATTACGTCATTGCAACCCTTTACTCTAAAAGAACGCTCTTGCTTTAATTTGACAACCGGGCGTTATTTTCTATTCTTTGAGTGACAATGCACACAGAGTATAATACAACACAATATGCTGCAGACCAGAGATAATGAGGAGAAGTTTCCCCAGTTTGTAACTTCTCTGACTCAAAGCTGCCACTGACTCTTAGTTTTATTCGTTATTATTATTATCGTTTCTTGTATCATGTGGTCGTTATGTGTGACATTTAAAGAATGCACTCCATCAAGATGTAATTTTATAATACATAATTATTTTGACCAGTTAAGAAAGGAATAACAAGGATATTAACTAGAAATTCCAGTTCCTGTTTGTAAATATACTTCACTAGAAATTGTATAATAATACAATTACTCTGACGCAGATGTTAGAAAAATAAGTCGTGTATTAGTCATACAGCACGTTATTTTATAAATTATGTTAAATAAATTCATATTTTATAATTAATTATAAGAAACATAAAAGATTAATCATTAAAAACAGAACGAAAAATAATACATCGTATTAAATATTTCTTTACTTCAGCAAATGCACTTAAATCATTATGATTTGTAAATAAAAATTAAATAAAAGATGTGGAAAAATGATGAATATCAATTATTTAGTAATTTCATATCAACTGTTAAAGCTATATTAAAGCTGAGGGTCGAGGATGCTTATGTAAAAAATGAAACCCCCAGTTAATATTATACAAAAGAATCTGTTTCCCTTATTACAATTCCACTCATATATAAAGAACAATAAAAATTAAGTTTTTATTGTGGTTGTTTGATCATATTCCAGTAATTTTCTTCATTATCTAACCAATCATATCCAAGAGATTTTGGTTTTATTGCGTCAAAGTTTTTTTATTTTTTTTATAACTATAACTTTGTAACTTTTTTTTTTAACTTTTCGGATCATATTTTTCATTACCTCATTAAATCTTTCTCTCGACTAGTTTTATTTTTTTACTGTAAACTTCCTATTAATTTTATTTCTTAATGTCGATACAACTCTCTGACTTTATAATATTTTGATTTATTTTTTTTTTCAATTTTTGATCATTTATCAGTTTTAATATATTTCTCATTAATCATAGTTCAACAGGTTTGAACATAGAGATTAGGTTTTCACTCTAATCTCTTCCCTTACCTTAGTTATTTTCTTGTTTTAGTTTACCTATCCTATCTCAGCTCTTTTTTTTTGTTTAGCCTCCGGTACCACCGTAAGGAATTACTCCAGAAGATGATAGTATGAATGTAAATGAAGTGTAGTCTTGTACAATCTTAGGTCCACTACTCCAGAAAAGTGGGGTTAATTGAAACCCAACCACCAAAAAACACCGGTATCAACGATCTAGTATTCAAATCTGTATAAAAGTAAACTACCTTTACTAGGATTTGAACTTTAGAACTCGAAATCAGCTGATTTTCGATGTCGCGTTAACTGCTAGATCAGCCCGGCGGGCATCCTACCCAAGCTGTTAGGTATGATTTGTTCAAATCTTATCTGTACGCCGGCCTCCGTGGCTCGAGTGGTAGCGTCTAGGCTTTTCATCCGGGTTTGAATCCCGGTCAGCCATGGAATTTTTCATACACGCTACAATTCATTCATCTCATCCTCTGAAGATATACCTTTACGGTGGTTCCGGAGGTTGAAAAAAAAAAACAACTGTACAATCAAAAAGTTTTCAATTTTTTGTATTCTTAGCTTCGTTGTTTTTGTTAGATATAAAAATTATTCATATATCTAGACAATTTATTTTTACGTAAACACAATCCCTATGTAATAATAATTAATTAGAATAATTTTTTTTTAACGAATATCAGTAAGAAATATTATCTTTTAAAACAAATAAAAATAAACAATTACATATATATATATATATTTATGAGCAAGTATAATCTTTATATAATGATGAATTATTAATTAAATGTTTAAAGAAAATTCAGTTTTTCTATAGTTAATAATTATCTGAAACAGCGTGGTACATAAATAATATTATAGTATAAATGTTTGTGTAGTGTTGGCTAACTTAAACATCGTTATGTTTACGACGTAGGACCCAAAATAACTTTCTTTATTTAATGTCGTAGTCGAAAATAAGAGAAACATTCAATTATTTTACCAACTGTATATTATGGAATTGTATTATTAATATTTATCAAACCGGATTAAATGGAACAACATGCACATCAGCACCACAGGCAGCAGCCAGTGGATACATTACGGATGTTTTATGACATCTTTATGATTACAATTTAAGATCATTGCACCGGTTGCTGAAAATAAAATAGAATAACCAAACCAGTTTCGAATGATGTAATATTAATCAGCAGGTGTTAAAAGTATTGACTACAATCATTTTTATTAAATAACTGTTTTTATTTATTAGCAATGAACATTTTATCGCCCAACAAATTTTATGTAGCCTATTTTTGTTATCGACCTGCAGAAATAAAAATAGATTTTTTTTTTTTTTAAATATCGAATTAACTAGCAGTTCTGTGTACAGCAGAGCTTGCGAGCTACATCTGGACAATTAAAAATAAATCAAAATAATCACAACGGCAGGAATAGTTTCGACTTCTCCTCACAATAACTTATAAATCGTTCATTAAATGATACAAATAATTACAATAATTTTTGAGCAGAATTTGATTTATTTTTACTGTAAAGTGAAGAAAAAGAAGTTAATGAAATAAAAATTGATAATGTGCCTGAACCCCGATTTTTTATTCGATATCTAATCACTAAATCAATTTCTTTTTAACTGATCCTTTTTATTCCAAAGTTTTTAAGTAATTTTGCAAAACATTATAATATTGTTCTTCTTTATTGCAGGTTCCGATCATTTGTAATTTAGGAAATTGTAGCACTTTACTTATAATAGAGTTTTCATTTTTTTAAAGACCAAACTCAAAAAATATATCCTGACTGTCTCATTTTCTCTGAAAAATCTAATTCATTAAGCGATCTCTAACGTGCTTGTTTCTCAGTTTGTTGAGCCTAGTAATACTCACGACTCACCACACCAAATGAATTCTTTTATTGTATTTTGATTATAATCCAACAATCAGAACTATGTAGAGGTCTATATTTATTAAAATTTTTCAGTCATGTATGAACGCTTAAAAAATTTAATTTCTGAATACTGAATTATCTCTATTGATATCGATCCTGCATCTGACGGCAGTACTGAACCCAGGAATTAAGATTAATGATATAGCTTTATGTGTTTTCACTAAATAAGATATCGATTGAATCAAGAATCAAATTACATATTTGTATGGCGTACACGCCATACAACACACATTTTCTCCACACAGACCATTTTCTCCAGTATATTTACTAATACATTCAGCGAATCACCAATCTGTCTGTATCTATTTGATTAACAATATCATCTTCTTGTGGAGTGGATTTCTAGATCCCACTTCCGAAGAAAAACAAAAATAAATACATCCTAAGATTATTTAAAGTATTTTTATCAAAAATAAACAGATTTAAAAATTCTAATAAACAAAGAAATATACTTTATTATTATTTTTAATTTTAGACAAAAAAACTTAATTTGTCAGAAAAAAACATAAAATGAAAAAGAGATGAGCAAGAGCTGATCCCTCTCTGGTGACACCTATTTGTCAAGCTTAGTTCTAATAATGTTAACAGGTGTTTAAAAAAATTAAATTTTTTTTTAAGTATGTCAGGTATATTTTCGGAAACCTTGGTGAAGATTAACTAGTTATTTAATTGTCATTTAAAGAAATTTAAATATTTCAATTTTATTTTTAGGAGTACATTATATTTTTACATTACATTACATTTTGTGCAAAGAAAAGGATTATGACACAATTTTTAAGAGAATGTTGTAATGCTCCTTTATGTAGATAGTTTCTTTCTTTTGTTTTGCGATACAATCCACTTCGAGCGTAATCTGAATCAGAAAAGTAGTTAATATACATAGTGTACTGGTACATGTAGTTAGTACACATTAATCGGCATATTTTTTTTTTTTTTTAAGATAAGGTGTCAGAAACGTAGCTATAATTAGCAGGAGTTTGAAAAACAATCCTGCATCCTATCCTTTATAACGAAAAAAAAATTGAACATTTTATTATAATGGTAATATGGTAAAAATAAATTAAAAAATAAATAATATTTTTATATAATTAATTAAATTCCGAAATTTAACTTAGGACGTTATGAGTTAGTTAAAAAATAATGAAGTAATTAGACAAAATAAAATACCTATCAAACACGATTCATTTTACCAAACATAAGCATAAATGCAAGTAAATACCAGTTGTCAGTTGATCAGATAAGAAGTGACAAAGTTTATTTCTACACATGATATGAATTGCACATGAATTCATCACTTAATCAGTAGATGTGCAATATCCTGGAACAAAAAAGTTAAAAAAAAAAAAAAAAATTAATGGAAGTTTACAGAAAAATAATACCATAAAGAATACCACATAGATGGAATTTT
Organism: Zanna intricata; assembly: GCA_010016005.3. NCBI lineage: Eukaryota > Metazoa > Arthropoda > Insecta > Hemiptera > Fulgoridae > Zanna > Zanna intricata. The sequence goes on from JAAAKQ030059588.1 coordinate 9,969, forward strand.
AGAACTCGCTATCAAAACAAAACAAAAAGAAACACATCCTAAAAATATTTAAATTAAATTTATCAAAAATAAATACCAACTGATTTAAAAATCGGTTAGATTGGGAGATCGTATTTTACGCAATTTTCATTGAAAAGCAGTGAAAACCTTAATTTAAATTTGTGGAGTTAAAGAGACATCAAATTAAAACATAAATTTATTACCGATGACACGGGTTTGATCGAATTAATGTCCCACATTAAACTATAGTAACAGGAACAACTTTTATTGATATTTTTTTTTTTATTCAAAATTTTTATATACGAGTATATTTAAAGACAGAATAGATATAAATATTTTAATTTTTTTTTAATTATAGTAAAATAATTGATTAAAAGAAAGTAATGTTCCATAAAAATGATACTACCTTTATTTTTTAAATGTTCATATGAAATATAAAAACCTAAAAGGAAATTAGAATTTTACATTGAACCAATTTTAATTAATAAGTCATTAGAAAAAAAGATTTATATTACAACACGAAACTATTTAGTTGAAGTATAATTTTTTTTGCTCGATTAATTAATTCACCATATAAGCCCGAAGCTAATGCTTGGGAATATGAGAATGGAAATGTTTTAGCGGACAAATAATGCTACGCCTGACAGGGATACCAAGCCAGGACCTTCGGATAAAAGCCAAAGCGCTACCACTACGGCACGGAAATTGATTACATTAGCTGTATAATTAGAATAATTAGTAACATTAATTAAGAAAATGATGATTAGGTATAAATAACAAAATATTATATTGGTGACATTTTTTGTCTTAATTATATCAACAAATAACATATTTTGTGTATAAACTGATAAATATTGGTAATATTAATAATGTTGATTCTTATTTCTATCAAACAACTAAATATAAATTTATTATGGAAAAGATAAGCTGTATAAATAAATAACTATATCGAGTTATTCTTCATAAAAAAATTATGAAAAAATAAAATTTCTAATGCGGAATCCTATTGTTTAGAAATAAAACGGTTTGATGAATTATTATTCAAGGAAATTCAAATGTTCAAAATTTTTTTTTGTATTTCATCGTTGGAACGATTAAATATTTTTCAAACTTTTTTCATTAACAATTTTCACAGTGTCTTAAGAATTACCACTGATTCAACTTTATTATTTACTTTTATTAAAGTACACACTAGAAATATCAATTAGGTAACATTTAATTAATATCTGAAAGCCTTTAAAGGCATTCAAGAGATCATTTTCCAGCGAAAGCACTACAACACGGATTAAAGATTGATTAATGTAAACGAAAGCATATTTTAATTAGACAAATCTTAAGCTCTTTACTCCATTTCAGTTTTCGTGAAGGATCTATTGGTGGTCTGATGAGTCCAGGTCAATAATCACTTAACACGACACCAGCTGATTTCGAAGTCGAGAGTTCTAAGGTTCAAATCCTAGTAAAAGTAGTTATTTTTATACGGATTTGAATACTAGATCGTCGATACCGGTGTTCTTTGGTGGTTAGGTTTCAATTAACTACTCTTCTCAGGAGTAGTTGATCTGAGATTGTACAAGACTACACTTCATCCTCATTTATCCTCTGAAGTAATAACTTACGGCAGTTCCAGAGGCTAAACAGATAAAGAGAGGTCAATAATCAAATGGTCGAAGTTACGATTCGGTTTATCTTTAAAAATACTTTTATCTTTGTACACAGTAAAGTTTTTCGTGGACAGATGGATAGAAAAATCTTAAGTAATATTTTTATTCATTATTTAAATGTAAGTAAAGCAGTTATTTTCCTAAATTAATTTTTATTGAAAAGTTGTATTTCAAGTATAATACCTTATTTTATACGACGTTAAATTTGGCTACCTCTTACTTTAATCTGTTTTAAAAAGTACTAAAAATTTTAATTTTTAAGTGATGTTGACATTCTGAGTACCTTGAAATCAAATATTAGAGCCGCCTTCGTTTAATATTTTTAAGGTTTAGGAATTTATGCAATCTGTTCATTACTAGTCAGTAGTTGTTTGATGAAGAGCCTAAAATATTTCGTTCGTTTTTTTTAGAATGATTCAATTTAGATTTATTTCTTACTAGATTGAATATGCTTATTACTAACAAAAATTAATTAATTTTTTTTTCTAATAATTTTACTAAACTATGTACACATAATGTCTCACGAAAAAATGAAAGAATCTCAGGAAATAACAAGTTAAAATAAAAATAAAAATGTTCATATATTCCAGAAACGCTTCCTTTTTCAGTTACAGCTTGCAAAGTATTTCGCCCTAATTTCTACTCTAAGGATAAAATTAAGCTATACTGTGATTCTTGAAACTTAAAGGAGTGAATTGATGACTTTTTGGGTGGAAAATTCATAATAGATCACACAACTGTATGTAGTAATTATTTAAAAAATTATATTTAACATAAAAAAAATCTGATTTGGACACCACATGACATCCTTGTACGGCTATTAAATTACATAAACACATTTTTGTTAAACGTAGATTACATACAATTTTATTTCATTAATAACTTCAGATATTTTTTCTTTTTTTTTTTATTGTTATTGAATTATTAGTTGTTATAAATTTTTTTTACAATCAGCGGTTAATAATTATTATAATCAATTATAATAACCAACATTATAACATAATTATTATAATCAACATATTTAAATTTAAAAAAAAAGGAGATGAAGTCGAATTTGTCTTCCCCTTGTAAGATCCAAATATGTCATTAATTAAAATTTTATTTGGCTATAACTCTGGAAACAATTAAAATAAATACAATTTATGATAAATCTATAAAAGCTCTCAATTAAGGCTTATTATTACAGTTAATAAAAAGTCTAAAATCCAAATTTTTTTGGATTTGGACTTTATTTGAACACTTTTGGTTCAGTCGATTGCAATCAAAACACTGCACAACTAGATGTTACAACAGTCCTAAATACTAAATTTCCACTAATATTTTTTGAGTTATGCGACACATACGTACATACAGACGTCACGCCGAAACTAGTCAAATTGGACTCAGGGATAGTCAAATGGATATTTCCGTTGAAATTTGAAAATCGAAATTTTTCGCGTTCACAATACTTCCTTTATTTCGTACAAGGAATTAAAAATTGATGTTGCAAAATAAAATATTTTAAGTTAACAATTTTTAGAACAATAGTTATTTTTTTACTATTTATTCAATTTACTTTTGTTTAAACTAAATATTCTTGAATACTGTGAATATTTATTTTAGTGTGTTTCGTAAGTACTGTTAAATTCTATTTATTTGTCAAGTGATATTTTCTAATTATCTCTTTGGTTTTATTTTTTTTATATTTTCCTTTTTCCTTAATATCTGCTAATGATTATTGTTTAACAGTCAAGATGATAATCTAGATTTAATTTTTAAGCACAGTTTATGAAGCGATGTTTTCACTTCTTTAAAATGTTATCTTGTGTCTTAATTGTTATACAAGATACAATATAATATTAATATTTTAAAGACATATATTAATTGTTATACAAAATAATAATGATAATAATTAATTATTATTGTTGTTTTAAGACTAGTTGTATTGGAATTTAAAATATTAAAAAATATATATTCAGTAAACAGTCTGATTTAGTTCTAATTATTACTATTGTTAATTTAAGTAATTCTTATCACAGTAATTAACCACAAAGAATAATGAAATTTTAACTGGTAAAAGCTAAAAAGGCTATTTAAATTAATTTATATACACTCAGTATTATTTGTAACCACACAGTGGTTGCCTCTCACATCTTCAGTAAAATGATACCAAAATAATAAATTCACCCTAAAGCAACAATGGTAATAAGAAATATTTTTCCGGCCTCCCTGACGGAGTGGTAGCGTCTCCTTTTTACCAGGCAGGTTCTGGGTTTGAATCCGGTGAAGCTTAGAAATTTTCATACGATAAAAGAAGTTATAAAAAATTGATCGAACAGACTGCATTTCAGTCTGTTGTTA
>JAAAKQ030059588.1:14072-28773 GCA_010016005.3 Zanna intricata
CAGTCTGTTGTTATATAATATATATATACATATATATTATATAACAAAATTTAAATTAATAAGAATTTAAAACTAGAGATAGATAAAAAAATAAATGCCTTAATTTCACTCTTTAATAATATCCAGTTACTTATTTTACTCTTGCATATCGACTATTTTCAAAGAATATAACAAGATTATAAATCTAAGCTTTCGTCACAATTCTAAAAATGTTTATGTATACGTTTATATACATATATATATTACCTATATAGCGTTAGTAGGTAATCGAGTACAACAGTTGGTTTTTTAAATTGAAGAAGATATGTGTCCATATTTATTATATACTCAGATATGAAAAAGAGTTAATCTAAATTAAGATCAAAAACGTAATTCACGTAACAGAGAACTGCTCATCGTAACTTACTTGTAATTTCTGATTGGTCAACAACTGGGAATTCTTATCGATGTGAATAATTTTTATTTATAAGAAATGCTGACTCATTAAAACTTAAACTACCATCCAATAGTAATATTAATTATCGTCATAATGTAAACTACAATTTTTTGTAGAGTTTTTGTATCTTCCCTAAACATTTAATTATACTATTGTTATGTCAGCAGGTGCAACATAGACCTTACTTCTTCCGAGAAAATGAAAATATTTTTACATTTTTAATTATCTGATAAAGATACTCATCAAAGAACAAAAATAAAAAAAATTGGTTATTCTACTTAAAAACATTTGGACCCCTGTCTTAATTTACAATACATACGCTTACCATAAGTTTCTGAGGTGAGATACTTATTACAGTATTATATTTGTATTGGATCTATCTCACCTGGATTGATATCTCACCTGGCATAACACATTGCTACAAAAAACAAAATAAATTTTAAATTTAAAAACATGTATTGACTACAGAAGCGTTAATCAGTAATACCACTAGAAAATAATCTCCTCGTCACAAGACCATTTCAAAATACGCCTGGTCTATCAAATACCACCGTTTGAACTTTGAAATTGGAAGATTGGTTACGAAGATATAACAACATTTCCGAATAATTGTGATCCGTTAGATCGAGAGTGTAACTTATGCATATAAAAGTTAGCCTTCAACCTATTAACAGATTCCCCGTTTGAATTTTGAAAATCAGACGATTGTTTGAAGAGATATTACAAGAAATGCACCTCCCAAAACAGCGCCCCAGGGATACCTGTTTGTTACCAGTTGATGGTAATGATTGGTCTAGCCTCGCACGAGATGCTCTCATGACCTCACTATCTAACCACACATGCAGTCCCCATGGGAAGCCATTATTATTAAACAGATAATTGTTAAATCTATTTAATATTATTTACTTTATTTAAAGTAAGTTTAATTCTATTACTTTTATAATATTATTTATTCATTTGATACGAATCATTCAGTTCACAGAGTAATAGAGGCTCACAGTTAATTATTTCAATTCATTGCACAAGTTTGTGCTTCAATAGGCTTACTACATGTAAAAAAATATATCTAAGAAAGCTTTCTCAGTTAAGCTAAAAAACATGGGTAAAAATTCAGTTACAATTGATCGAGTAGTTTTTTTGTTTATCTGAACAAACAAAAACCCTTCTTCTTCCTCTTCTTCTTTATAATAATAGTACAGATATAGATGTATAACACCGAATTTTGGAATACTCAAAAATTCAGTTATTCAAATTCTATAAATATTTTGATCAAAAACGGTTCCTTATTGGTCATATGCCGTGATACACATCGTACAAGACGATCGATGTAGGCGGGTAGGAAGTAGTTGCTTTATCTTCGCCTCGTCATCACTTTGCCAACCCCACCAATTGATTAATGTCTCTTCTCTCCATGCATCTATTAGCGCTGAAAGTAGTTTTTAAATGATTTTTCAAAAAAATACATTTCAAAAAATTTATCCTCCTGATTAAAATTTAATACACAATCAACAAAAAGTACACTAATTTTACAACATTTATGTTCAAAATGTAGGTTTTAATAGTTACGGCTTAGTATTTAATTCTCTATTCATGTTTTACTATGTTACCACTTTACAGCGTCGTTAGTTTTTCTTTATAACCGAAACATTTAGCCATACCGTGCACTTTGAAGAAATATCCTTATTGTCGCTTTCTTTTGAGATTATGAACACTTAACGGTGAAAATTGAGTGTCTATATGTTAAAGTATGTTTAGATAAACACTTCTTCTATACGATTTCATTCTTATGTAACAGAAAGAAGAAAGTGACGTATTTTTTTTATAATGTTTGTTCATTACAAAAAATTTTATTAAAAATGTTCATTAATCTTTAATTCATTAAGTTTCTAACAGCTTTGCTGTATAACTATCTCCTGCATGTTTTATATATATATATTCAATAAATTCTGCAATATATATTCAGAAATTCCCTTTGCAATATATTGCTAAAACAAACCCTTTTTTCTTTCCTATCTAGTGCTATAGAATAAAAAGGAAAGTATGGTAATGAATCCAATTTGGGCAAATATGTGGTTTTCGCCAGATCTTAATGTTTTGACACCGAAAAACCCAAAAAACTGGATGGAAATTTTCCGGATTTTCGTAGGTACGTGTGTTTTCAGTGTTAGATATCATACCTTAAATCACCTTATTCTCCATAAATACTCAACCGATTTTCTCCTAACTTGATCAGATTACTTCTATATAAGGAGCATTGATGCCATTAATTTTTCAACTTAAAAGGGAAAGGGGGTGAGGCTATAGAGTAAGGTCACTTTCATTATCTGAAGATAACCTTCAGATTTCGCCTAATTAAGGTCTTATTTTTCTTAGGTACATTAAAGAATAATATTTCAACAAAAAAAATTTGCAAGATGACATCCCCCCCAAAAAAAAAATCTCAAATAAACTAGTGAAAACAATATTTTTAAATTTAAAGATGCTAGGAAATTATCCGAGGACTCTTTAAAACGAATAACAATTGAGAGCTAGAAGAAGTATGTCGAACATTTTGAAAAATTTCATGATTTTATCAGAGAACGTCTATGAAATGAAAGCATACGACAATATTTGATAAAATGATATGACTATAGCGGTGACAATTAAGTATTTGGATCGAATCAGAACCAGTGTCAAAAGTGACGAGTTATTTTATTCAGTGCATTTGAATCTTTTTGATTTTAAGTTTCTTAGATTATATATTAAAGATTTAAATATTGTAGCAAATATGCCTTGTATCTCTTTACCTGCAAGGTTTGTCCCAAAAGTAAGTATACTGATTTTCCTACGGACGAACAGGTAATGTAAAACGTCATTGGTGTATAACAGCGCGTAGGTAGTGACCTTGGCTGCAGGTGCATACTTGTTTTAACAAGTGGATCGGTTGAGTCAGTTGGACGCTACTGCTGTTCGTGTATGGTTATGTTTCATAACCTCGTTACGTTTGCGATGAAGAAAAGTGTTGAACAACGTTACGCTATCAAATTTTGTGTGAAACTCAACAAGTCTTGCCACAGAAACATTCGGTCTTTAACCAAACCTTATGGAGATGCCACTCTATCGAGAACTATGGTTTTTAAGTGGCACAAACCTTTCAAAGAGAACCGAGAAGATGTTGAAGATGACTCTCGTTCTGGAAGAATAATCTCGTCAACAAACGATAAAAGTCTGAAAGTGGTGCGAGTTGTGCACTGTGTACAAAGAATTTGTTCTTCCAAGACAGACAGTTAATAGCGCCTTTTATAAAGATGTCTTCGAAAGATTTCGAAAAGGGGTCCAACGAGTCCGAACCAACATTGCACAAGATTGGGTGCTGCACAACAATAACGGGCTAGCTTACACTTTGCTTTCAGTTCCAGAATTTTTGACGAAGAAAACATTCTCCTATATCCACAGCCCAGATCTAGCTCCGTGCGATTTCTATCTCTTCCCTAAGTTGAAGGTAATCATTTCGGGATGATGGAAAACATTAAAAAAAACTGTAACCGATGAACTGCATACAGTTAAGAAAAAATGAGTGGAAGAAACGTTATAACCACAGTGTAACTTCCCAAGGGTCATACTTCGAAGGGCGATAACTTGCAATTTAGGTAAGTCCAATAGATAATTGAATAAAAATCAGTACACCTTCGGGACAAATCTCGTACATAGAAACGGCTGAGTTAATTTAATATTTTAGTATGTTTAATTCATTAATTATGCTGATTATATTAAACTTTTCATTTTTATGGAGTAAAATTAAAAGTATCGTTTAAAATAAAATATTTATTCTATTTTATTCGTAGAACGTTATATGTCTGAACGTTCAGTTTAAGAGAATGAAATTTAAAACCAAAGATAACAATAATCAGCAACATCTAATTAAATTATTTCAGGCTCTTACAGCTCAGTTCATTACCATATTTTATTCTCAAACTTAATTTCTACACCTTATCTAATTAAGATAACCCAATATAAAGTATAATAAGATTCACAACTTAATAACTTAAGTAGTTACTTCTGAACCCGTTTTTTGTAATATTTATATTTGCGTTTTTTTTTTTTTTACTTGTAATATTGTTCATATAATAAAATAACAATTATTTTTGATAATCATGATAAAATGTTTCATATTTTAAGTACGATATATTCAGCAGTCAGTTATTAATGCACGTATCCCTTCCACGTCCTTCATTGAATCTACTTTAGGTGCGGTACAATGTTTTAATCGGTACCCAATTATATCAAAACACTGAACATTGTACATTTTAATGTATTAAAAGTTATAATTTTAAATAATTAAAAATTAGAACTAATTAAATTAAAAAAATTAGAATTAATTTTTAATGTATTAGGTCTTACATTAAAAATATTGAATTACCACTTACATTTATTAATACGACTATAATAGTATAAACTTAAGATATTTTATTAATAAGTAGATTTTTATATTAAAAATATGTTAACGGATTTAAATATTGATGCTAGTATGATTTTTTTTCTGATATAAAAGAGCGGCATCAAGAGCCATGATCATTAAACCGATAGGAACTGGTAGGGAATGAAAAGAGACGCCTGAGTATGTAGCCACATACTCAGCAAAGGAGGCCAGAATTATTATTCTATTTTAACAAATGAACAAAAAACAAAACTTAGGATATAATGAAATTATTAAATTTGAATTTCACATTTAATAACTTTATTGTAATTTTCTACATTAGAATATGTCTGGAATATTAGAAAAAGTTTGTTTTTTTTTTTCATTTTTAAAAACCAATAAATTTTTTTATTTCTATAGCTACGTCTTCATTCCTTATTTTGGATTGTTACGAGGTCTGGATTGTTTTAAAACTTTTGTAATTTTGATTTACATTGTTTCAAATTTTTTGAATTGCGTTTCACTGAATATTACCTCCATATTATAATGTCAAATTTATATTATAATGGAATGACTTTATAATAGGGAGGTTTTATAATGTCATATATTTTGATACTATAATATTATCCGATTGTAGTTGCGACCATTTAATTATAACGAAATACATTAAATTAGAAAAAATCAATTCAATTCACAAAATAAACGCTGTACTAAATTTAAACTAAAAAACTTTCATATATTTGTTTGAGTTTTTGAGAAGCTCAAGTTTTTCAAAAATAAATTTTAAATCGCTGTTGATTGTTCAATGTAGCACTACTCCTATCAGTTGGCGCTTTTAATAACTAACTGATAGGCTACTTTTAAAACTCAAAAATTTAATAGCTTTAAATTTTGAAGCTATTAAAATTTTGGGTTTTTATAATGGTTCTTCGTAAATACTTTATTCATACAAGGAATTTGTATGAAAATTGCACCAATAAAAAAAAACAGCTGTGCAATGAATCTATACATAAGTACAATGATTGAAATATAATTATAGCTGGAGATGGTGGTCCGTCGGTGGTGATTGGAACAATGAAACAAATTTGAATTTTAACAACTTTTTTGTACTTTTAACACTTTTTCACTAACTTTTTATCCTAAATCTGTTTGATGCACATCTGCGGGGTAATTCCTTATCTAGCAATACCACATTTATGGGGATTGGTGTTGATCGCATCTTGTAAATGTTGAAAAACCGTGTCTTTCCTTGGCGTATTATACATAGAATTGCTAAGCTCGCACAGATTTTATTTATAGTAAAACCTTTTTTTTATTTCGATTTAACTTTATTTCAAAAATAATTTCGATTTATTTTCGATTTTTTAATTTATTCGATTTAAACTAAATACTTTTGTTTTTATACAGAGTTAATTATCTAAAGCATTTATATTTAATCTAGAATTTGCTGTAAAAAAAAAATTTATCTATTGACTAAATCTCCAATGTTTATTTATATTTTTATATATTTTATTCATATGTTTGTATGTAATTAATTAAGCTTTTCTTCACACGAGTGAAATCTGATCTTATAAAAATATTTTCCGGTTCTGTAAAATAATAAAAATATCATGAAATTCTGATTCGTTATATTAATTTAAACTCTTGTGTCTTAAGACGTATATTTAAAAAATGATAGATTAAAGAAACATAAAATGCTGAAAATATTTTCAGTTGTAATTTTTTCCTGACTTCAAAAATAAGACCGGTCGTCATCATTCTCAGTCATAGTAAAGCGAATACCTTATAATGGGTGTTTTTTTTTTAGAAAGATAGAACTTTGAATTGAAATAAAACAATAAAACAGTACGTTTGAAGCCAATTTTGTTTTTATCTGAAAAATAACTTTCTGAAATCTATTTATTGAAAATAATTTCTGGCATATGTCCACCACGACTAGCTTTGATGAGCCGGATTCGATCAGTGCAAGTTTAAACCACTTTTCCTAGTAACTGGGGACGAATTTCGTTAACACGTGTTATGTTTGCTTCCAAAGCCTTAATTGTTGCTGGTTTATCAGTAGCACAGACCAGAAAATTCACATATCCTCAAAGAAAATAATCCACTGGCGTTAGATCACGTGATCTTGGAGGTCATTTCACTGGATCATTTCGTGAAATAATTTTGTCGCTAAACTGTTTCAATAAATCTATTGTTTCGGTTGCAGTAAGAGGCGTTGCACAATCCTATTGAAACAAAAAATAACTGCAGGTCGATGTCATGGAAATTTGGAAACGAATAATCGGTGATCGTTGATCTGTAACGATCATCATTGACAGTAACACGCGCTTCGGACTCATTTTTAAAGAAATAAGAACCGACGATTCCTCCAGCATGTAACCCACACCATACAATGCATTTTTCAGTATGCAATGGAGACTCGTAAATTTCCTGATGATTGGTCTTTCTCCATATACGATAATTGTGCTTGTTGTCATAACCATTTAACCAGGAATGAACTTTATCACTAAAGAAAATGTTTCGCTGAAAAAGTGGATCAAGTTTCCAATTGATTTAGACATCATTCACCAAATAAATGACGCTTATTATGGTCTTATGGCCTCAGTTCTTGCATCAGTTGCATCTTTTTTGGGTGTAAACCAAGATATTTACGTAAAAGCTTCCATGTAGTGGATGAAGAAAGTTCAGGTTGTTGAGAACGGCGACGAATACACATTCATCTTTTTCAACACTATCACTGACAGCACCGATATTTTTGTGTACATGTATAGATCTTTGTCGTTTTTTTTTGTTTTTCATTAAGTAGAGAAAATATTTTTCGAAATTTATCAGCGGTTCGACTAATGAGTTGCTCTGATGAACGAATATGTGCACCATAAAAATTACGAAATGCTCTATACGTTCGGGGAACAGAACATTGATTTTGGAAATGTATATCAACAATCTATAAACGTTGTTGCGGCCTCAGTTTTTCTATGATCACTTGCCAGTGCTTACTGATCTAAAATGACAAAAAAGATTGTCATCAGAACAAAACAAATGACAGCTATCTCTATGAAAACTTCTATCACTCTTAAAAAAACACCCTAGTTAACATAAAATTAAGTACCATTTTTTAATTAATTTTCATAATTGGTTTTACAAAAAAATAAATAGACTACCAGGAATTATTTTTATAAAAAAGGTATTTATAAAAGAATCTACGAATATATTATAATAACTAAAACTGGACTCAATCTCTTTATCGTTATATAGAATAAATAAATATTATTTTTTTTTTTAACTAAAAGAAGAATTTTCATCTTAAAAATTCGTATTTTGTAATAAAAGTAATTATATGTATCCTTAATAATTTTTATCACTTTATTCAAAATGAATATACTGCTCGCAGTCACGATGTGTTTTTACTAATATATACTTCATTAATTTTTTTATTTAGAAATAATGATTGCTTTTGATGTACTAAAATGTGAAACTGAATTTTGAATTCTTTTAAGACAGGTTTTTTTATTATTTACGGAAGCTGTTTTAAAATTATACTGTTAATCTGTTTTAAAATCATTTATTATAATTCAAAACTATTTTTTCTGATTGGTATTTCGAAAGTAATCATCTATAGGTATAGCGTATGATTTTTTTTTTTTTTTTTTTGAGCTATAGTCAAATTTTATATTATCATTCCATAAATATTAAACAAAAAAAATCAATGTAATTAAAATAAAATAAATTATATCTTTAAATTTATTTTATTATCGATTTGATAGTTATGATTAAAATGTTTGGAAGTAATATTTCCACTGCTTACACTGATATTTCATTTACAAATATTTATCTATATACTTTTAGTACAAATATTGTGCTAAACCTTCATTTAAAAATCGATTATAAATTATGATATCTTATTCTGAGTATTTTTTTATCATCTTTTCTGTAGAAAATTTTCGTCTTACTTTTGCTGTTCCATTTGTTAATAAAGGGAATACAAAGAAATACTTTAAACGTTATTTTATACTTTGAAGTACAATTTTTTTCTAAATTTTAAATGAGCAATGTTTACTTAACTATGCAAATATTATTTTCGAAATTAATATTTCTTAAACTTTTTTTTTATATTCATAAATATTTCATAACAGAGTTATTTTAGTATAAATTAATTTTATAATTAAATACAATTAAAAAATGGTACTTAAAAAGTTAATTCTTAATTCCATTTCAACTGAATATTGGGGTATATCCCAATCTATTACATATATATATATATATATATTTAAAAAAAATACTTGGATGAGAATACAATTATTTCATTCAAGGAATGATAAATGATTTTCATCCAAGATTTATGTAATGAAAATCGTTAAAAAGTAGGTTTCTCTTTACTACAATTCTTTTATTTTTTGTTAAAAACTAATAATGATCTATTGTTAATTATTAGATTATTATTAAACTTAAATAGTAATTATTTTTTTAAATATTTTTCTTGAATATTAACACGTATCACGTATATCATGTACGGTTTTAGAAGGTTTTTTTTTTAATTTTATGAAAAATTTTACATTTTAAAAATTATTATTATTTGTTTTAATCCTTTGATTGAATACATTCAACTTTTTATTTTTTAACTAAAACCACATTTCTTCTTTAATTCTAGAAAAAGATAAAATAAGTTCATTTATTTTTCTCTCAAGTTCCACAAAAATCATTAAAAAATTATCTGAGAAAATAACAAAAACTTTTTACTTCGTCGAGTTTAACAGAAAGCGAAACTGTCATATAGACCTTCTCGTCATCTATCTGCATGACAAGTCAATCGCTTACAATTCTTCCATCTCTGAAAGTATGATATTATAAAAAATTTAATTTTAAATAAATTTAATTTAAATTTCACTAAATAATTAATTGTAATTGATGAGAATTGAAGAATTGTTGAATAAAAATAAGGAAAAGAAAAATAGTATAAAGAAGCAGAAATATGCAACAAAATCGGAAGAAATAAAAATAATTATACTGTAGGACAAATATATTAGATCAATTAAATGTTATTGACTACTATTATTAACATTATTAGGCGTTTCCCTAGATTTCTTCAAGTTCGAATTAATTCCACAGTGTTCACATCCTTAATACGGTCCTAACGGGCTCTTCCTACAGAACTGAAACGAGAAAAGAAGGAATTATCAAAACTAGGTAACTGCAGTATTAATAGCCACACTATAAATTTAATTTTAAGACTCCCTACACAAAACAGATGCTTATCATACCAAATAATCCCTCAGAGATTAGGGAAATTTTATACAGTATAAAACCATATTACTTACCAATCAATTCCCATTGATTTTTTTAAATATATGCAAAAACAAATGCTAATTTTTCTTTATACTGAAGATTCAATGAAAAGAGTACCCTCATCATAGGGAACATCCCGAAATTGTATAGCGTGCTAAAGTATTCACCTATGCAAAAACAAATTCTGATTTTCCTTTACACTGAAAATGCATTGAGAACAGTATCAGTCATCATTGTATAATCCCGAAATTGTGTACCGTGCTGAATACTTAAGCACGCTACTATTCAGCATTAATATATATTATATTAGAAATATATAATGTATTATAAGTTCTGGAGTTCAGAACTCCAGAGCTTTTTGTAATATTAAGCTATAATATTATAAGCTCTGCAGTTATATTATTCCAGAGCTTATAATATAGCTTATCATAAGCTCTGGAGTTCAAAACTGCATTAAGAAAGTTTAATTAAGAAAAATCATTGTTTTTTTTTTATTACTTTCGATTTACCAAGATTTAAAATTTTTTCAAATAATTAAATAAAGAATGTAGTATGTGGATCTACTGATAATCCTAAGATGTAACATGTGTAAAGTTACACATAAATATACAATTAGATTTTTATTACACCATATCGGTGTAATGCAAAACACATTATCTGGATGAAGCTTAGTGATAAGATCCTAAAAGACCGAGTGTGAGTACAAAATAGGCTAAAATCTCTTTATAATTTTTTCCAGTAAGGCAGAACATAAAAGCTAGTTAATACCTAATACCTAAACGAGTTGTTTCACACGTTCTATCTAATTAAATCAGTAAATGAATCTTGGTATAATAACAAATACTGATCCTGTGATATAAAATATAGGTAACAAGAGATAAATATTAATAATCTGATTTGGACACCACATGACTTCTTTCTATGCCTATTAAATTACATACACAATTTTTTATTTTAAATGAAACATACATAAACTTTATTTCATTAATAACTTCTAATTTTTTTCTTTTTATTATTGTTATTGAATTTATTTATCGTAAAACTTTTTTACAATCAGAGGTTAATAATTATTAATAAATCAATATATTAAATTAAAAAAAAGGAGATGAAGTCTGATTCGAATCGATGTGCCTTCCCCTTGAAAGATCCAAATATTTTTTTAATTAAAATGTTTTTATAACTCTGGAACCAATGAAAATAAATACCAGTTATGATAAATTGATGAAAAGCTCTCAATGAAGGCTTATTATTATTGCGGTTATGAAAAAGTTCAAAATCCAAATTTTTTTGAAATTTGGCCTTTTTTGGACATTTTTGGTTTGTCAATTGCAATCTAAAGGGGAGAGGTGCACAACTAGATGTTAAAACAGTCCTAAATACAAAATTTCAACATCCTACGGCTAATCACTTTTATTTATGCCGAGATACATACATACGTACAGATGTAACACCGAAACTAATCATTCAATTGTTTCAGGAATGAATATTTCCGTTGAAATCTGAAAACCGAAATTGTTTGCGATGACAATACTTCCTGCTTTGTACAAGGGAATAAAAACAGGACTACCAAAAAAATAAATAAATAAAATAAACATTAATGACAAATATTGCTCTTTAACATAGGATAATTAGTAATGTAGGATAATTAAAGAACGTGCGGGTGACAATTTTGTATACAGTACTTCGGTGATAGAAGTTTCTTCCGAGGCATTTGCACAGGTAGCATTCTGAAAGAGACCAAACTGATGAATATTGTGTTATCAAGTGTAGAGGGTTTAAAAGGTGACCTCCGTAAAATCCAACAGCACTAGGAACAGACGGGGTAGCATTGTGACCGGCATCGTCACAAGGCGGATGTCTCTCCCTATGGAGTCAGGATGTATATAGTATAATTTCTGTCAAATTTTTTAAATTTATTTAAACACATATGTATAACCTTTTTTACTCTTCCGGTAATGTAAAGATTCCAACGCGGGGCTATACATCTAAATCAGTTCAGCCGTTGAGCTGGTATTGTAGAACAAAAATACGTACATACCCTAAATACCCTTAATACATTACACTTCTTTTTGGACAGTCGTGTAAAAAACGAGAAAAACGACCAGATATTGCTAGGCAATTTTAATTTCACTGAATTAAATTTTATTCAAATTTAAAATAAGCTAAAGAAAAAAGTTAGATTTATCCCAATTATCAAAAAAAATTAAATTATCAATTCCTGGTTTTATCTTAGAATAACTGAAATTGTGATAGTTCTTTTATGGAAAAAACTTCTGGTTAATTTTAACTGAAAACTTGCAACATTTTCTGCAAAAATAAACAAGATGTAGAAACACTGATTTATAAATATGTATTTCAAAAAACGGATTATTATAGTTCTTGAAAATAATAATTTTTTTTTTTGAAAATTTTAAACTGAAGAGGTATTTAAAGAAATTGTATAACATGTGATTAAAAAATAATTATTCCTACAGATTAAAAACAATTTTTTTCTCTAAAAAAGAATTAACAGTAATGAAGATTTAATGAGAGTTTATTTTAATCAGAATAACACACCTAACCCATCAGATTATTATTATTAATAAAACTAATAATAATCACACACTGTTATTGTTTGCGTAACAGGAAGTCAAGTATTATAATTACCTACTTTTTAAAAACTGTAATATCATTCAATAAGGAAGGACAGCTAATGTAAAAGATTAATGAATTCATTTTACGAGAGCGTCGAATCCACTAAAGTTGATTGTTTGTTATAATAAACAAAACAATGAAGCCTAAAACAGCTATTGACAGATGGTCGGTCGGTCAACGCGAACTCTCATTCTTTGAACCGTCGTCATTAAGTTAAATATTTTATCAAGAGATATGGTCAAATAGTGTGGGTTCATCGCTATCGGTATTCTGGCTTTATAATTCACAACAGTCGAGTCACTTCTACTCCCACTTTTAACTTTTCCCCGTTTTATTTTGTAAGAATTGTGTGTAGGATATTTATTTATAGTATCCTACGTTAAGACCTACAACATTAGAATCAGTAAAATTATTTTATCACAAATTTGTGAAAATTCAAGTGTTTATTTTTTTGTAAAATTAACTAATTAGGAAAACAAAATAGATAATTAAAATATACAATAAAACATTTAATTAAATAATTTCGTATAGTCCATTAAGTAATAACAAAAAAATGTAATTTCAAAATATTTATCTACATCTGTATTCATATATATATATATATATTACACGTTCTGACTGATTATCAACCCACAGCAAACATTATTGAACATAAACTGTTGAAAATTTGTATACACATTTTTCTTACTGTAAAAGTGTACAATAAGAAAGTATTTTTTGAAAATTCAGAGTTTAAAGGGTTAACGAAGTAACATTAAATTTTACTATCTTTTTAAGATAATAATTAAAAAATGAAGATATGAACTTGATTTTTGGTGTGAGTAATCTTCATGATGGGGAGGAACATCATAGCTGATTCAAGGCGATGGTTGATGAGTGGCAAACCAGATGGAACGCCTCTTATATAGGTCGTTGGACCCATCGACTCATTCCACGTATCAGGCCGTGGTACGGAAGGAAATTCGTTGAGCGGAGCTATTGGCTCTCCCAGTTTCTGACCACCCACCGTGCATTTAGGACTAACCTGTACGGGAGGCAGAGGGCCTACAATGAGAGTGGTGAGGCAGACACCCCAGAACACGTGAATTTGCCTATGGCAGGTGGGTCGTGTACGTCAGGAGTGTGAATTACAGGTGAGGCCGCTAAGCACGGGGAACATCGTCAACAAGATACTGGAGAGCGAGAATCGGTTATACGTTATCTCGTGGTATATCACTGGGGTGATACAACAGAAGATCTGGTGAGCGAGAGGATAAGGGATAGCCCTCTGTGGAGAAGATTGAGTCCCGGCAGGGTTGCCCTGTCTGCCTTGTTAGAAGCATTACACTATAGGAATGAGTCCTGGCTACTGGGGTGGGGCGGCCGGGAATAGTGTAGCGGGCCTAGCACTGCTCCGTCCCGATGGTTAGAGGCGATGCCACCTCCCAGACTCGTGTTAATGCTTCAATACGAGTACGGCCTTAAGAGGTAAGGATAAAAAAAAGCTTATCTACGGGAACGCACGACGGTTAAGCAAAATTTGAAATTTTATTGTCTTATGAGCAATATGACAATGTCACAAAAGATTATAAAGTAAAAATACAGTTATTTAATTATTTTACGCTTTTAAGGTTTTTTCGTCCTGGGTTTTTCATAATTTTTAATTTGTTTTTCAAACATTAGTAGGTCTATGCCCAACAGTGGAACATTTGTAGGCTGATGATGTTAAAAGTTTACTGACAGCGCAAATTATTTAATAATCCACACAATAATGAAGCTTTACTAGAATTAGAAAGGCTTAGAAACATTCAAAAGCTCTTTTGAAGAAACATATCTACTCTAGAGCCTCCTGGTGGCTTATAACCGTAAAAATAATCTAAGAACCTGTGATACCTATGCAATTCAAAAACCGCATCGAAATCTGTCCAGTAGTTTTTGAGGAAAATGGTTACTCACATACACACACACACCCG
>JAAAKQ030059611.1:5724-15883 GCA_010016005.3 Zanna intricata
TTTGTTCTAATCTAATTAAACACTATAGTAAAAGGCGTAATTATTTTAATACTGATGGAGATCAGAAATACTGGATAAAAACCAACATTTCAAAATATCCATCAAACTATTCTTTTTTTTTTAAACCACCTGCCATCTGACAGATCAGATTTATAAATTTAATTCATCATTACGCGATAATATCTAACATAATCACAAAACTACATAGGCGTATTAACATAACACTAATTATTTCAAAAACAATAACACAAATTAAAAATTATTGAATAAATTTACATCAGTATTTTATAATTAAATATATTTTATTTTATGTTGTTTTTTATTCTATTTGTTTAATATCTACCTATCTATAAATCATAAATCTACTTTTTTAAAAGCCAATAATACTAACATTTTATGTTTATTATAAATTCTTATATTTTCTTAATTGACACAAAAAAAAAAAAGAGAAAATTACATTTTTAGGCAATTTGTGGTTTGTTTATAGGTAATTTTTCTAACGGTAAATCATCTTCTTTTTGCTTAACTTCTGAAAATTGTTTTTGAATCTGTGCAAAGGATTTACCTTTAGTTTCAGGTACAGTAAAGTAAATTATTATAGCACCAATAATACAGAATACTGCAAAAATCCAATAATCCAGATAATAGCCCCATTTTACAGCGACTATATGGTACATTTTTAAACTTATGAAACAAGTTATTGTTTCTGTAATATTTGTTACACCAGATGCGATACCTCTTGTATTTGATGGAAACAATTCAGCTCTTAATGTTGATACAAGTGGTCCTAAACCGACTGAGAATAATACAAAATATGATGAGATAGTCACAAATGCGATCCAATCATATGGTTTTAATTCTTGAGGCATCTGGAAAAAAAAAAAAATAATAAAATTACAAAACTCTGCTTTTAATAGCTTTACAATATGGTATATAAAATCAACAATTTTTTCCCTAATTTGCAATACTTGATAACTTATCAGATTAACTAACAGGATTTTCAATTCCATTATTTTTCTACCGCAACGGAATGTAACTGATCATCGAAGTATGGAATGCTAGCAATTTCTTTCTGTGAATAGGGTTAACAAAGGATATTTTTGAGGATATTGACTATTTGAACATCTTTAAGAAAAGTATGACCTTAATTAGGTGAAATCTTGAGATAGTGAAGGTGACCTTGTTCTACAGCCTCACTCCCTTGACCTTTTAAGTTGAAAAATGAATAATACCAATGCCCATATATAGAAGTAATTTGACCAATTTTTGGTCAAAATCGGTCCAGTAGTCTTGAGATATAAGGTGGTGATTTAGAGGTCGATACCAAACACAAAATTTTCAGAGAGTTTTACATCCTCATTCATGAGATAATTCTCGATAATATCTGCTCTGAAATGACAGTACTGATTAGAAAAGAGGAAAGCCAAGACTGCCGGAGTAATTATCCTGTTCTTACATCTCCCTATGTGCCATTCCCCTCACGTTCATATATGAACCATAAATAGAAAAGCTTGATTTATATTGACTAACTCGTAAATGTTGTAAAAAATGATTTTTACTTATTTATACAAAGCCTAAAGCAATGTTTTATAATACTGATTCATATTTCATGAATATGAATAAGGATTCATATTTCATGAAGGATAATAGTTCTGAAAATATTCAGGTGCGTCAAATTTGAACAGTTTTTAAAGAAATTCCTAGTACTGTAGTTAATTGTAAAGAGCTCTTGTAAAGAGAATTGTAACGAAAATACGAATTGGCTGCAAGTGGCAAGCGCATGTGATACACATTATACTAATCTTTCTGAATCATGTAGATCTACATCCACCTTGTATTTTTTGAGTAATTGTATTAAAATAAAAAAAATTTCAATAAATGAAGATAACTTTATTTTGTTCAGCTTTTGTTGTATCTAGGAAATAAAAAAATTTATTTCAAGTGTACTACATATTTATTTTATTTACATATTTTTATTATTATTTTTTTCTTTGAATAATAGCAATTAAAAGCATTTATTTCTTATAATATATATAATATACAATATATTTATATCTTATAATATATAATATTTCTTAAGTTTCGTTATAAATCCAATTAAGGAATTAGTAAAATTTTATTATTTTCTTTAAATATTTTTTGTCTTTACTGGTTTTCTTGAAACAAAACATAAATTAATATTATTATGAGGATACGTCCACTCCTTCCTGTTAATGCACACTTGGTATCTACATCATTTGACAAGAAGGCCCCTACATGTATGTTCCTACTTGTGTGTTATTGTATTTTACCATTTAAGTGTAAGTTTTGTATGATACTTGTCCGTCCTGTGTTGAACACAGGAATCGTGATTGATCTATGTACAACAGAAAGATAAGTTAACACGTGAGTTATGGGCACTGCGTAAAAACATACTTATAAAGAAAAAGTTAAAGTGAAAAAAGACAAAAAAATTCCCACCAGTCCTTACGAGCCTAACCTAATCTAGCTTTGACCACCCATCAAGGTCCCTCCTCTTGGATCATAAGAACATCCCGACCTCCTCTTCTGTATGGCCAAATGTTCCTCCTCAGGAGGGTTGCCCTTCCCGTCCCTAAACTAACTTAACAGGATCGAAGGGAAGATACCCTCTGTAAAATTAACTTAAAATTCATTCATTTGAATGAATTTTAAGTTAAAAAAAGGCAGTGACACGTGAAAAAAGCAGTTGTACGTGTGACATCTATAACTTCTATTACAGAAATGAGAATTTATTAACGTTTCTGCAGAACCAACCTTATCTATTTTCATTAGATTTCTTTTTTATTGTTGACAAATTTTTTAAATTATTTTATTTCAATAAATTACACAAAAATTAGAATGTAGTAATTAAACAGTCCAGTATATTTCTTTCTCAAACCAAAATCAGGATTAATGAATTTTAAAGATTAATATATTTAAGAAAAATTAACAATGCTAGACCGATTAATTTTAGAAGAGATGGCTTCCATGGGTACATGCATGCACCTGCGTACTTTTGGAATCGCTAAAGACCTTTGTACACATATACTCACTAACACACACTATGTACACAGTTATACACAGTAATTTCTTCATAAATTATCGACACGGTAACTGCCATAATTTTTTCACCAATCGCTTTCAAATTGATACATAAAATATAACAATCCAAAATTTTGGTCGAGTTCATTAAGGGCCAAAATCGGCCCATGAGGGTCCAATTTTGCCCTTAATGCAGACCCGTAATGGGGGCTTTCTAGAAAAAAACTAAATATCGCTATAACTTTCTTATATTAAGTAAAATATCTAAAGTTTCTACTATTCTTTGGATAAGGTCCTAAAACTTTTAAGTAAATTTTTTTGATATCGCCAACCATTTGGCTCAGTGGGTGAAAAAAATGGGGTTTTCGAAGACAAAAAAAATCATACCTTCCTTAATAAGCACAGTATCAGATTAAATTGGTCATTAGATATCTAACATTACCTATAACTTTTGTCTGAAACAATTTTTGATATGACCGAACTTTACGACATACTGAGTATATTTGACGTTTTTCTTAACTTTATGGTGGAAATCTTTTTTAACCCCTACTTAGCATCAGTGAAATCTACCTCCACCTTCCGACATGCCAAAAGGGAATTTTTCCATTTAACTGTTAACTGAACTTATATAGATATTATAATGGAATTAGTTAAAACAGTCACAAAAAAATCTTTTTTTTACCTATAAACTAAAATATCAGACCAACCGAAAGATTCGTCTTAAAAACTTAAAACAATAAGTAAAAGTACATTGTTTCAATATTTGTGCAGTTTATCCCTCCACTTATCCCCATGGGGAAATGATGAGCCTCTTATTCCGAAATTTCTGGTTCTGATCCCAGTTAGGATTTGTATTATTTTCATATACTACACTCATCTTTATTCAAAAAAAAAGAAAAAGTCCAGCAATTGTAATTGGAAGTCGGACTGTAATTGTACGTGTAAATTAATATGCGTAAATAAAAATGCATCAAAATAATCTAATTTAAGTCATGAATTCAATTCATTTAAGATTATTTGTATCAAATGGTCCAAGATTTATTATTAGAATGCAATAAAAGTAAGATGCACCATCCTCATAATGACAAGACAATGATTTCTGCTGTATTTTATTATATGCAATGTCAGCAGAGTATGAAAAATTCATCTCTCCTATTCCAGGCATCTCAAAAAAAAAAAATCATAAATAGAAGAAATAAAAATAAGTTTATTAAATTAAACCAACTTATTTTCATTTAGGAAATTTGTATATGGATATAAGAATACTTCAAAAAACCAAAATTTTAATTCCCACAGACATAAAAGATAACCAAGTCAACAACTTTTCTTTATTATCAAATTATTTGAACATTTTTTTTTCACGAGGTATAAAAAAAAAATTAACAATACTGTCAGATAATTTTATCAACATAAATAAATTTGAGAATGGAAAAAATTAGACTGCTAGGTTAAAATAATTTAAGATATCAAAACTAAAATGAAACAAAACAAAAGATAATAAAAAAAATGTACATATGGGTAGAATATACATATATTATCAATAAATAAAATGCACACGTAGACCTATTTTTAACTAGATAATGTTACATCATGAAATTGTAACCAAACAATATGATACTATCCTGGTAACTGTAATGATACTAGCTAAGGAGGTGGTGGGGGAATCATAACATATTAAATGAAATATTATATGTTAACTTATTAAAAAAAAAAACACAAAAAACTAACTGTGATTTTTGTCAACTTTCATTAACATTAATCAAAATTTTAATTAAATTATTAACATAATTAAAATTATAAGTAACTTCATGAAAACAAGATTCATAAATTTATTTTTAAAAAAATAAGCATTTTATTAAAAAAAAATCTCATTAAATACTAGAAAACAAAACAATAATAGACCACAAAGTCATAAGGAAATACTTTTAAAAAGTTTTATTATCTTAAAATTCATTTTGTACAAAATTTTTAATTAGAATTTACAATAAAAAAAAAAAGTTTTCATTAATGAAAACCCCCCTCCCCATAAAATGATGTATTATTTGCAATAAGACACCGGATATATAAATTTCTTATAGTTAGATCACATAATTATGAAGAATTATTCTCATATATAAAATATAATCTCATATATAACATTAACTAAAAGTAGATAAAAGAACATTTAGGAACAAAATGTTTTTATATAACTTCCACTTTCCATCTTTTTTTATTTTTACATAGTTGATGATTAAATCACCACATAAACTTGAAGTTTATGTATGAGAAAATGGAATTTTTTAGCTGAAAAGCAATGCTACACCAAACCTGATTTGCCATGACTTACCTTCTGTAGGTAAGGCTAAGAGATTTTCTGCTAGAATTATTATATCATCAGCCAATCATAAAATCTTTATCTTTTCACCCCTTGCACAATTACTCCAGATTTAAATTGATCATTAACATTAATAACTACTAGATCTATGCAAAGATAGGATAGGAACATCCTTGTCAGACTACCTTTTTTTATTATGGCTTCTTTCTTATGTTCTTCAATTATTACTGTCGAAATTAAATTCTTGTAAATGTTAGTGATTGTTCTTCTTGTTAGCGAAGTTATTTAAAAAAATTCATAAAACATTTTTTGTGTTAGACTAGAAATGTGCCTAACACAGGTCAAGTTTTAACGAGGTAGGTTGTACAGGACATAAAAGCCACAGTTAGAAGATCAGTTCATGAATTTTTACCAAGCCAATGAAACAATACTTCAATAGGTTCAGCCCACACTGCAGTGTGGAGAATGCCAATTATGCTAAAAGGGTTCACTACTGTCAATGGTTCAAAACTTCATTACAAGCAACATTGGTATTACATGAAGTATTTTCACAAATTAAGCATAGATTCATCTTGATGGATATGTTATTGGTCAGAACTAATGAACCTGGGGTAAACACCCCAGATCACCCCTACACACACAAAAATAGGCATATGGAATGTAGTTTCAAGGCAATGAATAATAGGACCCTTGTTTTATGAAGAAAAAAAATTGTCGATACTGCTGTCTACCAAGAAATTGTACCACATTTTATAGAGTTGAAACATGGACTGTAAGAGGATAAATATGGATGCTGGTTGCAACAGGGCAATGCCACTACACAGCTCCCTCTACTAAGGAAGTGTTAGAGGAATTTTTCAGTGGAAGGATCATTTCTAAAGGATTGTGTCCATCAAGACCCCACAATTTTTTTTTTTTTTAATTTAGTATTGCCACCTTCGGGCTAATTTTTTTACAATTATTCAAGAAAATTATTATTGAAAATTTTATTGTTATTATTATCAAATCTGACTTACTGGCCGAATAAGCAAGCAAGTTCACCATTTCAGTGAAACTGGTTTAAATCGATTTACCTATGTAGTTATTTTATCTTAGGTTTGAATGCAACTATTAAAAGAATACAAATGTCATAACGGTTCATTTTACCTCAATACTTGTGTCTGAGAATATAATTGTTAAAATATAATCTGAATTTTATGTCTGACAATAACAATACATTATTAGCTTGAATTAAGATAAATAAATAAGTAATAAATTACCTTAGTTTGTAGAAAGTAAAATAATCCGGCTAATATTTCACAAATGGCACATCCAATGGCCGATGTCAATAATAACGGCCTTCTTCCAATACGATCAGCAAGTGCTGCTGTAATGAACATGGGTAAAAATAATAATAAACCCAATAATATGGCATAATGTTCAGATTTTAATGAAGATCCTTCAGTAGAAGCAAATGTTTTTTGTGCATAACTTAATACTCCTAAGTAACCGCTAAGAAATTTAGTAGTAGCAGCAACTTGTAAAATGAAAAACGCTTTACGACTGCTAGGAGTAGCAACTAAATCCCACCACGTAGCTTTATGACTCATGTCTTCTTCAACGTTATCCTTCATTTCCTGTAATTAGAAAATTATAATAAAATCAGTCGTTTTATTTTAAATACAATAAAATTTTTATTCTTTAAGTCTGAATTCTGTTAATATATTAAGTAGTAAAGCAAGAAGTGACTTAAAAAAAAAAAAAAAAAAAAAAAAAAATTTAAAATTTCACTAGTTTTTTTACACAGAGATAGTTTTTAAAGATATGAATAAATTAAAAATTTTTAAGTTATTTTTTTTTTTCCAGACAAATTTGTTATAAAGTATTAGTGATGTGAACTTTATTGACATTAAGTTTTGCTTTCAAAAAGACTGTTTTGAAAGCAGAAAAAACATTTATAAATTTCTTAAAACAGAACTGATGTGGAACACAATACAAATTAAATTACTTTGTTATAAATTAAATTTATTTGTTAATTTTAGATAACTAATAATACTTTTAATAAAAAAATAATAAGTAATAAATAATAATAATAATTATCAGTCATTTAATTTTTAAAATAAAAAATACACATAAATTACAATACATAACTGGTTAAAGTTAATTTAGTGAGGACTTGTAGACAATTGAATTAAATGTACTATTTGGTACACATTTTGAGATATTACACTCTTGTATCATCAGTTCCAAGTAATTAAAAGAGATCCTACTGATCAGCAATAAATGACAGCTAAGGAAAAGGGAAACATATGTTATCAAGTAATATACTTAGTTTATGTGGGCGAGTTTGTTCATTCAGTCCAATTCAATAGGTTTGTAAATTTGATATTCAAGTGTGCTGAGATCTTTGTATTTATGAATAATATCTAATAATTTTTGTGTTTGATGAAGTCTTTGTATGAACATCTTGATTCTTATGTGGCGATCTATAAAATTTGACTCACTTTTTTTCTTTTTTTTTTTAACCTCCGGAACCACAGTTAATTAAGTATTATACATCAGAGGATGTACTTATGTACCACCATTACATATTCCTTACTACTGTGAGCGAATGGTACGCCAGTTTGCCCTATGTAGTATTTAGTACAATAACTGCAATTTGTACTTAATTTTGTATATAAAACGTAGTAAACAAACAAATAATTTTAGATTAAATTTATTATTTAGTTATGCACATTAAATGATTTCCTAACCTTTATCTGAGTTACCAGATAAAAGTTAGGAAATAAAGGTGCTACCTAATAATTAGTTATGAAAGGTCTTTCAAAAAAAAATTTGTTAATTTGAAAAAAAGTTTTTTAATCAATTTAAAGTGTTATCATATGTTGACAATACTGTTCAATGAAAACCCAATATTCTGAGTTTGTTTCCTCCCTCACAACACATGTATACTTATTGAACTATAATTTATTTGAATGTACATTTTGAAAATGTCAAGTCTTCATTACACAATTAAAAAAGAAAATAATTAAAAAAAACCATAATTTATTGTATAATAAATAAGTCATTATATTCCATACAATTTTATTACTGTAATATGATATATAATTTTGTTTATAATAAAAAAAATGTGATATAATCGAACAAATAAATCTTATAAATGAACATTATTAAACGATCTTATAAATATTTTTTATCTTATAAACGAGCATTAACGAACGTTATTAAATCAGTTCAAAGCTTAATTTGAACCGATCAATGTTAAAAATAGTCATAATGTATGAATCAGCACAAAATTTTAAAGAAATGTTTAATAAATAATTTTTTTTTTTTAATATTTCAACTGAATTTTTTTTTTTATCATTAATACATAAAATATGTGTAATATATGCTTCATTATTACCTGTATTAGTATTTATACAGTACGTATTGTAATATTTAGCCAATACATTACAACTTTATGTAGGTTTTTTTTTTAAATAGCTGAAATGAAAGAAAATAATCAGTTATGCCAGATTTGAAAAATTATCTCTGCAATAATTAAAACATTAAAAATATATATATATTTTTTTTAAGAGTGTTAACTTCTTTTTAATTATATAAATATTCATGTTTAATTATTAAAATTAACATAAAATATAAATTTTAAAAAATTAGAAAATTTTAAATTTTGATAACTCTTGTATTGTTATTGAAAACATTAATTCTAATTAGGTAACCCATAAAAAATTAAAAACAAATGAATAATATGATTAAATAAATTGACATAAACACTATTATTGATTAATGGGGAATGTAATTACGTTTAATTAAACATAAGTAACTCAAAAGATAAACATAAAAAAAGACTAACTGTATTCAAAATGCGAGTGTAAGAACATATGCAGCAAAATTAGTGATACTTAGTAATTCTATAAGTAGTCACTTTAAAACTTTATATAAATATCACTGAAATTAACAAAATGAACTTGAATTTAGTTTCACTGTTCATTATTTTTTTTATAAGATTAAAAGTGTAAAGAACTTCTCTAATTTTATTCATTTTTGGTATCGATTACTGTATCATGAAAGCAAAGTATAATTTCAGATTAATGTATCAAAATAAAAATTCATTTAACTCTTCATTAACCTTGACATACGATCTTTCTTTTCTTTTTGCATTCCGAAATCGTTCAGTACATAAATTATAAATAATAAGTTTACAAAAGTATAAGCGAACCAAATATCATTTTAATTTAAAATTCAAATTAATTTAGAGAAAAATTGAGTTTGAATTCATTCTATCCATCTAAGAAATTGTTCTTGTATAAGTAACTGTGTATAGATTATTTATAAATTTTGTAATATAGAATGTAATTGATAAATGTAAATTTCTTTTTTTTATGATGCAATGAAAAATTTTCAAATTTTAGGAAATATATGTAAATATTAAATAAGCAAGTAAAATTTTAGGAATAATTATTGGGTGACGGTGCTACCCCAATTGTTATGAATCCAAGTATTAATTGTAGATTCAAACATAACTGTAAATACAGAAAAATACACACTTTTACTGTGTATTGGTTCTTATAATATTTTTTAGAAATTTACACTCCTGGTTTGTGAAAGGTTTTATCATTTTAAATGTAAAGTAATGTATATTTAAGTAAGTGGCAGCATAATAAAGTAAAGGTTTTTTTTTAGTATTTTGTTTGTTATAATGTGCTGCTCTTAAAATTTCATTATTACAGTTTGTAATTTACAAGAATTAAAAATCTATTTTTTTTTTTAAAGTAAAAAAAAAAATTAGCACAAGCAACAATTTTTTTAAAAGTAACTAACAGT
>JAAAKQ030059622.1:0-15882 GCA_010016005.3 Zanna intricata
CATATTCATACACATCATCCTCATTCATCCTCTGAAGTTAATACCTTACGGTAGTTCCGGAGGCTAAACAGATAAAGTGAGATGAGGTATCATCTTCATCTCATCCTCTAGAGATATACTTAACTGTACTTGGAGATATGTACTGGAGATATACTTAACTCCGGAAGTTAAACAAACAAAAAAAAAAAAGGTATCATTTTGTTCCGTTCAAAAAACAAAACTCTCTGTAATATAAATAAAACTGTTTTTAACAAAATGAACTGATATCAATAAAATTTTTTAAAAAATACTAAAGTTAAGTAACAGGCTTTATATAGAGGATTTTATTTTAGAGAAAATAAATTGTCAGCAAAATTTTTAAAATTAAATTTCAAAAAATTGCTTTAGAAAGAAAGTACTTAATGGTCTTCCGAGTTTCAGGTCTTTCTACTTTACTCACTTTCTATCTCTCTATGGATATGCGAGTACATGCGCGTGTACGTCTGAGTGAAGTATATATATATAAATATAAATATAATTGATTGCTTGGAAATAATCTGTAAGGATAACTGATTTTTTTATTCTAAATCATATGAGTTCGTATTATAATTTCATGTACGACGATAAAGTAATGACTTTTTCAGATACTCAAATAACGAAAATGGACAAAACATGAAATATTCCTTTCATAGATCTTGCTACAAAAAGGAGAAGAAGAATTTTTCATAGATCAATGAAATTAAACAAATTTTCAAACCAATCCAATATTTATCAACATGGCTACGTGAAATCATAGTTTACTGTTTGATATTCAGAATGAATGTGTATTTGGATCGATGTAAATTTTTCGGTTTAGCTTTGTATGATATTTGCCATACATTGGTCACATTTTCATCAGTTTGCGACATATATCTTGTAAAATTAAAATTTCTATTATTAATTTTTAATTATTTCCGAATGATTTTTAGGAAGTGAAACCGACTAACGGTTCCGTGATGTATTTATTTTTCATTAATGATTTTTTTTTTTTTCAGTAATTAGAAAACCTACTAGTAATGAACTGGTAAAAACGTACTTTTTAAATGAAATAGTACAAATAATTATGTCATTATGTTTAGTAAATTTACTTTTTATAGCTTTACTTCATAATAAATGATTTGTGAAAACGCCTCTTTTCAAAAATCCTAACATATATTTAGAAAACGAGAGATGAACGGATATATTCAGACATATTCTAAGACAGATAGTTTAGTTAAGTCCATCCTCAACGATGCTATAGAAGGAATATGTGCTTCAGATAAATGGAATATGTTAATCAAATACAAAATGATATGAGCTGAGTTCAAGAAAATGGCTGATCAAAGAGACATCTACAGAATGATAAATAAGTAGAGGATAGACATCTACAGAATGATAACTAAGTAGAGGTTACAAATATACGACGTTAATTGGCAATGAAATTTCACGTATTCACTAGTAAGAAAAAAAATTACCACTTCTCAGTGAAAACCAAAAAAGTAAAACTAAAAACATGAACTGAATACAAACATTTTTCCACGACATTCCTTGCCTTCGATAAAAATACATTTTTTGAACATATCGCCATTTCCATTTCTGTTAAATAAGAAATTTGATATTGAGTAATATTTTTAATTAGGAAAAAATTAATATCAGTGTACTATGCACACTGATATTAATTTTTAACTTTTAATTTATTACTTATTATTTATAAAGAGCAGTTTTTCTTTTATACCAATAAAGGTTAATGAACCATACTTACATATATATATATATATTTGCAACATATGAATACACTCGAACACAGTCGACAACTTATCAAGATTACTTCTTTATCTGATGAGCTCCAAAATGTATATTAAGACCGTAACGTAGTTTTCATTTTACTGTACTAATGCATTAAGTCAAATCAAGCTGGGTAAGATCGGCTGAGATCGGGATTTCATGTGGGCGAGTGAAAAATTGAACTAAAATAATTTTTCATCTACTTATATTAATTTTATACGTAATATATCAGAAAGTTATAAAGAAAAATTATTTTCTACATTTATAGGTACACTTAAGAAGTAATTTTCCAAGAATTGCAATATATTCACATTATTTATAATAAAAATTATGTTTTTACATCTTTATACGAAGTACAAGGAAGTATTGTAATCGCGAAAAATGTTGGTTTTCAGATTTCAACGGAACTATCCGTTTTGAGTACTCCTGAATCTACTTTTAACTGGTTTCGGCGTGACGTCTGTACCCACCTATGTACATATCTCGCGTAACTCAAAAACATTAGCCATAGGTTGTTGAAATTTTGGATTTAAGACTGCTGTAACATCTAGTTGTGCACTTCTTCTTTTTGATTCCAATCGACTGAACCAAAAGTGTTCCAAAAAGCCCAAAATCCCAAAAAAAAATTTTTTATTTTTTACTTTTTCTTAACTGCAGCAATAAGACCTCACTGAGAGCTTTTCTACAACACACAGTGTATAAGTGGTACTTATACACCACTTTTCATTGGTTCTAGAGTTATAGCCAAATAAAATTTTAATTAATCAAATATTTAGATCTGTGAGGGAAAGCATATCGGTTGAATCAGACTTCTCCTTTTGTGTTTTTTTTTTAATTAAATATATTGATTTATTGATAGTTATTAACCCGTGATTTCAAACAAATTTTTATAATAAATAATAATTCAATAATAACAAAAAGAAAATAAGACAAAACATCAGAAGTTATTAGCGAAATAACAAAATTTTATGGGCTTCTAAAAAAAAATGTGTATATGTAATTTAATAGGCATTATTACATATGTGTAAATATAATAGATTTGGAGGAACATCTGATTATTTATTATTAATTGAAAAGTATAGTTTAGGAAAGAATTATTTTTGGATTTTCGTACAAGGAAGTCACGTGGTATCCACATCAGATTTTTTAAATAATATAATTTAATGTATCTTATTTTTCCATTTTTGATTTAATGGATCAATAATATTAATTTTCTTCACCGGTATTGTATATTTCAAATTGGACCAAATTTAAATCTATTATTCCTGTTTTATCTTTGTCCGGGAATTGTTATTATATAATAAAAAATGTATCAAGAAATTCTTTGTAATTTAACTAACCGTGAAATTTAAGAAATAAAAATTTAAGAACAACGTGATTTTTATAAAATAAAATAAGTTACCAGAGGAACGTTAAGATAGGTTTATGTTCTTATTAAAGAATCCCTTGAACTTTTGATTCTTAAACCACCTAAAATGATTAACTTGTTAAGAGCACTACAAACAACTGAACAATGATGATCTTAATTACACTTAGAATGTGATTGGATCTACAGATAATGATTCTAGCCAGCTGTACTTTTCCCATGCGTACGGTTAGCTAAAAATTTCTTGGTTTTCCGCACTTCATCATTGCAGTGTTCTATATATTACCGACATGAGGTTGTTTGAGGAGGAATACTTTTTTAATTCCCGTTACTGTTCTATTCTTTTGTTTACTTGCTGACCCTTTAATTAAATTACTTTTTATACTACATGCAGTAAATTAATTAAAAAGGAAGTACTTTTTTAAATTCACGAGCTCATGTTAGTGTTTTTTCAGTAAAAATTAATTCTGATATTAAAGTACGAATTAAGATACATAAAAATAAAAAAAACTTATTTTTTACTAAAATTAAAAGTAAACATTTTTTTCATTATAAAATTGAAACTTTATTTTTTAATCTAAAATATTATTACACTTTCCTAATTAAATCAATCAGTAAAATCTTAGAGATTTCAGATTCATCTACTTATTGATTTGACTATATAATTCTGTTTTTCTTACAGAAAACATGTGTTTTTTTTATAACAAAAAAAACCACATTTACGATTTATATATATATATATATATATAACTACTTAGAATACTTTTAAACTAGAAAAGCTGGTTTAATTCTGTAATTACAGTGTTATTACAGCTAATCACCAACCAAGAAATATTAATGGTCAAGGGCTAATAAAAATATCTACTGTTTAAAATTAAGGGTGGCATGTAAATGGTTTACTTCTATGATAATGTTTATTAGCATTTTAAAAATAACCTTTTTTTTCTTTTCAATAGAATTGAATTATTAAGTGTTCAACAGAGTAAACAGTTTATTTTAAAGACATTATTTCCAGATTTTATTCCTCTATACTTCAATGATTTGGTGATACCCGCTTGAATTTTTTTGTCAAACTCACAGTTCATTCTTATATCTTGATCAATTTAAGTTTTTTTTTATTTTTTTACTTCCTTGTACGAAATAAAGAATTATTGTAATTCCAAAAATTTCGGTTTTTAGGTTTCAACGGAAATATCCATTTTGACCATCCCTGAATCCATTTTGACCAGTTTCGGCTTAAAGTCTTTACAAATGTATCTCCCATAACTCAAAAACCGTAGGATGTTAAAATGTTGGATTTAGAACTGTTGTAACATCTACTTGTGAAATTCCTCTTTTAATTGCAATCGACTGAATAATAAATGCCCAAAATTAAAAAACAAAATGGATTTTGGACTTAATTTCTTAACTACAGTAATAAGCCCTCATTAAGAGCTTTTTAACGATATATCATAAGTGGTACTTAATTTCATTGTTTACATAGTAATAGCCAAACAAATTTTTTAATCAATGAAATATTTGGATCTTACTAGGCTAATCGGTTCGAATTAGACACCCTCATCTCCTTTTTTGTTTTAACTTTTTTTTTTTAAATTTAAATATATCGACTTATTATATAATTATTAACCCACGATTGTAAAAAACGTTTACAATATATAATTCATAAAATAAAATCTAAAAAAATAAAAATCAGAAGTTATTAGTGAAATAAATTCTTATATAATTTTAAAAATGTGTAGCAGTAATTTAATAGACGTACAAGGAAGTCATGTGATGTTCACATCAAAATTTTTCTGTCATCTATTTATCTACTGGAGGAGATATAACACTCGGAAGAATCCTTTAAAAGAAGCAGAGCTCCATTTTTATAATTTTTTTTTTCGCTAATTCACTTAAGTCTATGTCATTCCAACACACCACATAACTTTCCACAATTATTTTAAGTATAATCTTTCTTATTTGGATATAACTAATATTAAAATAATAAATAATAACTTTAAAATTAGGGTTTCACAATGAGTAATCTTTCATCTCGCCTGTATAATGGCAATCTTTCTCTTAGAGACAGTTAATTGTACAGCAAATATGTATTTTTAATGCATTAAGTATTACTATCTTAATTTTTAAAAATAACTTCATACTCCATAGAGTATTTTTCCAAAAATACCATGCTTGATAATCACATAATTCTATCCTTATATGCCGTATTCAAAAATTTATTCATGAGTTAATAATTTCTACTTAATGTGTCTAAAAATTAAGGTTAAAAAAAATTATATATACGAAACAGGCCAAATTACATGGACTAATTCATGAAAGCGAGAGCAAGGTGGAGCATTTCTAATGTCAATAGATTTAGAAATATATTTTTATGATCACACCTGTCACAGTTTTTAAAATTCTTTCATTTCTACTGAAAATGTATAGCTAAAACGTTCTTGCTATAAATGTAATAATATTTTACTCTACTTATACATCTTTGTAACTCGGGTTCCTACGATCATAAACTGCGTCAATCAAATAATTTATCGTTAGAATACTTCAGTTTTGTGATTTATTTATGATCACTGGAAAATAAAATTGCGTATTCATCAATGACAACATTTATGTATGCATATTTTCCAAAAAAAAAAGATTTTTAGACCTTTGCAAAATCTACTTTTTTAAAACAAAAATTTTATTATTTATTTACATACATAGATTTAAACTGGAGCAAATATATAAATTTCGATCAATCTAGGCATCACTTAAATCAGAATTACAAGTAATATACCCTAGTACATTTTTAGTGTTACTATCACAGTCAAAATGATATGTTTGAATTTAGAACAATTTTTATGGATGTAAAAAAAAAGAAGAATTTAAATTTGATAATCAAATTCTTTGAATTATCAAAAAGAAATATATTTAAAATGCCGGCCTCCGTGGTGCTAGTGGTAGCGTCTCGGCCTTTCATCCGGAGGTCCCGAGTTCGAATCTCGGTGAGGCATGGCATTTTTCACACACGCTACAA
Organism: Zanna intricata; assembly: GCA_010016005.3. Taxonomy (NCBI): domain Eukaryota; kingdom Metazoa; phylum Arthropoda; class Insecta; order Hemiptera; family Fulgoridae; genus Zanna; species Zanna intricata. Next base: position 6,162 of record JAAAKQ030059622.1, read on the forward strand.
TTCGTTCTTCTCTTCCTCTGAAGATATACCTTAATGGTGATTCAGGAGGTTAAAGCAAATATATATATATATTTAAAATAAACTAATCTAAATATCAGTCTAAGATTTTAGTGTTCTGTAATTCATCTATTAATTTGTAGCTATATTTTTTAATAACGTTTTAATAAACAGAATCATAGACAAAAAATTATAAACGAATGATTGAACTCAGATATTAACGATAAACACGTAAATAGATGAAAATTTAAATTGTAAAAGAATATATCAGGAAGTTGATGTATTATTAAACTGGTTAGATCAACTGATTTCAGGTTCAATTTCCGGCAAGAACTTTTGTTTTGTATTGTTTTCTTCTCTTTTATTTTGACAAAATATATGTTTACTAAACATATTTTCTACGTAGTTGTATGAAATTTAAATAGAGTAAAATAACGATCGTTACAGCAAAGGGTAGATAATTAACCTGTCTTAATATATTTCACCTTTCTATATTTATAATCAATTGAATTATAAAAATATATTATATTAGAAAAAGAATTCTTGGAAGTTCCTTTGCATTACATTTAAAGTAAAACGAATAATTGAATTCAGGGTGGAAGCAAAATTGTGCCGTCGGAAAATCAATGTCACCACTTTAGCTGAAAATCCAATTTTTGAAAAATTTACTTACACTTTCTACCGATTTATTAATTACTTACGTCTAACATATTTTTATTAAAGAAGGTGGCATTTAACAGACTTGATCAAACGATAACAACCGTAATGAGATTCTTATCTCTAGAAAAACTACCTTTAGACATTAGAAAAATTATTTTAATTGAAAAATGTTATATTTAATATTCTGATTTAACTTCCACAAAGCTATTCATTGCTTAATCGCTACTTAAAAGTAAATATTTTGTATACAATTTTAATTTCTCTAAATCTGTTTCAAACACTTTTCTTCAGCTTATTTAACTACTTGCGTTAAAAAATTACCGATTTTATATAATTTAAAATTATGCATTTTTATACTAACAAATGTAACAAATTGAACTGTATTTTATAAAGAACAATTGTATTTTAATAACATCAAAACTTTTCAGTCGCCCTTATTATTATTATTTTTAGTGATGGTTTCTGTTGTTCACATATATTATCTTCATAACGCGGATATATACAGAGTGTATGAAAAAGAATGATCCAATTTCAAACACATGTATTTCATAGCAAAAAAAAATGTTACAATTATAAGAAAAATTAATACTACTTAAAAATGTTTAAAATTAAATTTATTAAGGTATAAACATTCTATACTCCCACCAGCTGCTACACAGAACACGTAAAATTGATGTCCGAGTTTATCTTCAACGTTTAGAGACGGTTTTCTGTTATAGAACTTACTACAGATACGAACCTGCTTTTTAGTTCATCCAAATCAGCAGGTAATGATGAAATAAAAATATTCTGTTTCATATACTCCCACAAGAAAAAGTCATAATGTGAAATATCTGAAGATATTGGTGAGCCAAGATTGAGTTCTCAGTTTTGAGCTCCCATACACCTTACACGCCATCCAGGCAATATTTTATTTAGATACTGCCGATCTCTTGTGTCAATATGGAAGGGGTCTCATCTGCCGAACAACTGTCGCCTTGGTGTGGTTAGGTTGAATTATTCTTGTAGTTGATTACGTGCTAGTTCAATTATTTAAATAAAAATCCTCGAATTAATTATGATTAGAAATTGTATTTATTATAGTTTTTTTTTTTTTTTTTTTTAATGTAATTCACAAGTATATCAATGATGAATGATGAGTTACAACAAGACAATGTGAGTCTTCAAGCGATGTAACAAGACGAAACTGCCTGATTCTACTGAGCTGGCTTATATAGTGCAGATAACGCTGAATGAACCGTCAGGAGCTGCGTGTATCGTACAGAGCCGAGTATATTGCACGGAGATGAGTGTATCGTGCGGAGCCGAGAGAATTGTCGTGAGCTGTGTCTCAACACAGCAAAAAAATAAGAAGTCTCAAGACTTATTTTTTTACAAGTCTTTATAAAAAATTAATTCTTCAGAGTCTTCATTTAGTTGGGAAAAAGCTATTCCAGCAGCATCTTGTTATAAAAATTCCCTGTTCAGCAACAGGACGTATTTTCTTCAAAAAAGAAAGAACGACCAAAAAATTTGTAAACGAAACCGTACAAAGTACGGTTAATGTACGTACAAAGTACATTAACTATTGTTGAGTATCGCTCCTGCTGCACAATCTCATGCGGATTTTCAAATTCCCATATACGAATGTCATGACGTTAAACCTTACCGCTTAAATCAAATGTTGCTTTATCACTAAATATTAACCGTGGTAAGAAACTACCGTCTTTCAAGTCAAGGTAAGAGCATATCACACAAATCTTAATATATTCTTTTGTAAATCTAATGACGAGCTTGTACCAACAATTACTGTAATAGATACAAAACTCTTTACCTGAAATGTAAGTGTCGACTTAACATATGATAAACAATAGCATGTGGGATCGCAGTCTTTTTTATGTATGTATCTATTATCAAATAGGTTATCTATGCTGGAGTTTTTATTTACATTAAGAGATGAGTAGCAAATATTAATTGAATGTTTGCTTTGGAAAGATTTCAAGTTTTTCTCCATCCTATTTGTCCAATACAGAACTTTGAAAATTCAAAATACGTTTAGTTAATTTGGATAACCCTAAAGCATTCTGTTTAATTTGTGTTCGAGCTCGGTACGTTTAATAATCATTTTTTTTATTTCTCAGTTTTCTTTTATTGTATGTTTTTAATGTTAAATGAGTATGACACTAATAATATGATGTTTCAATGTCTTATTAAGCTTTAAATAACGGTATTGACAACTAAAATAAAAATTAAATGTCATTTTATTATATATATTGTTTACATTCTATCTTGACAGAAAATACTCGTATAAAATCTTTATGACAGTTACAACATTCTTTAAATTATTAAATAACATTAAACTGAACAATAACCTGAGTGGCACAATAAATAACTCTAATTACATTAATAATAATAACATTAACCCTAAACGGAACAATTAACTGTAAGAAGTATATTATTTCTGAGAAATATGAAAGTAGAACTGATAAATTGATTATTAGGGGAAATAATTTACTTATTCATTTATTACATATATTTTATTAAATTTTTTTTTTTTTTTTAATGAAAATTGATTTACTCCAAAGTGAACGCTATACTTGGGTTTTACAGTAAATATTTTAAGTTGTATAACACAATCTAATAACTAAATTAAATTATAGGGTAGTTCAGATTAATCATTTGTTTATCAATTTAGCTTTTTCAGTTATTCCAAATACTTTAAAACAAACAGTTTATTATAGTAAATAATATGTAGTAAATAATAAGATAAAATATTCTTAGAATATTTATTTTAGAACATTCTTGTAATATAATTTTCTACTGATAAATAAAATGCTTACTGGTAACCGGCATCATATGACTTTTAAAGTGGGCTGTCTTATCTTAAAACCCGTTTCCATGGCATCCTCTTTAAAAGCGGATAAGATTTATAGTGGCAGGGGTATTAATTTTTTTTCCCGTTAGGCCAACTATATACCAAGAAAATATCACTTCTGATTTCTTCTTTTTTTTTCCCAATATTATTCCATTACTTCCGCTTGATTGATCTTTCTCTTTTTTCGAAGCATTTAACTTTGGTGTGTATTTTTTGTCTAAATTACTTCATATCTTTCATTGTACGATTCTTGGATCCTAAGTTGTGTAATTCTTTCTTTATCTGTTGAAGGTTGAAGGAAGAGTTTATGAATATTTATTTATCTAGTCTCTGTCCCTCCCATTCATGCCCAGCAATCTCAATTTCAAGGTTAGTAAGGGGTGGGGCCTACTTGTAGGGGTTCCCCCAATACAGCTGATAGCCCGTTGTGGGGACAACGGACTAGAACCTATGAAGGGATTCCGAGAGGAGACGCCGCAGTACTTTTGAATCGTGAATGGCAAGAACTCTGGGAGGAGACGAGGACGGCGGCCTAGACTCGTCTTCTCATCCCCAGGCTGAAACCATGGTTGGAGAGGGGGCATGGGGAGATGGGTTATCACCTCTCCCAATTCCTCTCTGGCCACGGAGCTTTGGTGTTTATCTGTACCGTTTTGGTAAAAAGCAGTGCAGAATTTCATGTACTATGGACTACAGGACACCCCATATCATTTCTTCTTCCATTATGCATTCTGGGAAGCTATTACAAGATTCAATATAGAAGGGATTTCCCAAGGAAACGATAGTACCATATATATTCAGAGGTCCAAAAGAATGGGAAAATACTGAGAAGTGGATTATGGAAATACTAATCAGCAAAGAAAGAGAATTCCGGATATGGGAAGCTTAGTCAATACTTTAGGGATGACACAGGGGGAAAGGACAGCCCACTGTGGATGGACGTCGGTGAAGAGGCACGGAGACTCCCGCCCACTGGGTCCAGAGGGGGGAAAAGGAACCAAATGCGGAAAATACCCGAACCGGTGGGGGGTGCTCATATCCATATGGGCACTCCCAATTAGAGTGGACAACAACAAAAGACCGTGACCCGCCGGAGGAGGCGGGGCCCGGTAACGGAATAGCCGAATCTGGTTCACCCCGCTCCCAATGTTACAGGTAAGGTACAAAAAAAATGTAGATCTGGTGGGCTGACCTACCAATCCGTTAGGCGGGAGGCTCGTTAAAGGCAAAAGACACTCCCTTGGACTGAATTTTTCTTAACTGCTGGTCCGGTTCAGGGGAATACGGGGAAAAAAAAAGGTCGGTAAGGTGGGTAGCGTTTCACTTCTGTTTATACCAGTGTGGCGTAATGTCTGAGTTTGGTCCATTTTGAGAGGTTCTTTTTATAGATATCTTTGTTCAGGAAAGGATAACGAATTCTATTTCCGCGTGTTCTATCTATGTGGAGAGAAATGGATTCCTTTATTGGACAATATACTGGTGTCGCCAATCTAAAAAAGCTGGTATGGATACCATATGAACTTTCTTGTAAGAAAATCCGAAAATAATATGATTCTAAATTTTAATTTTCAATTAATATTATATAATCAGATTTTTACCAAATCTATTACATATAAATAAATTCATTACATGTAAATAAATTATATTATTACATATATATAAATAAATGTAATATAAATCTATTATACATGTAATAATGTCTCTTTAATTACATATACACATTTTTAAAAGTCCATAAAATTCTATTTCACTAATAACTTTTGATTTTTTCTCATTTTTTTTTTTTTTTTTACTGTTATTATTGAATTATTATTTATTGTAAATTATTTTTTACAATCACAGGATAATAATCATTAAAAATCCATAAATTAAAAAAGAAGTTAAAAAAAGTTAAAATAAATGAAAAAGGAAATAAGCCTGATTCTAACCGATGTGCCTTCCTTGGTAAGATCCAATTATTTCATGACTTAAAATTTTATTTGGCTACAACACTGGAACCAATGAAAATAAGTATCACTTATAATATATCGTTGAAAGCCTCTTCCTCTCAATGACAGCTTATTATTAAGAAAAAGTCAAAAATCTAATTTCTTTTAGATATTGGGATTTTTTGGATACTTTTAGTTCAGTCGATTCAATGAAAAGGAAAAGCGAACAGATGTTACAACGGTTCTAAATTAAAAATTTCAACATTCTACATCTAATCGTTTTTCAGGTATGCGAGATAGTACTACGCACAGAGATCACGCCGAAACACGGCCATTTGCGCGTTTTGCGCGTAACGAGCTGCCGCGCCACTTACCAGCATCCTTTGTGAACAAACTCACGCCAGTTGCAGCTCTGTAGCTGAAGTGTACGCTTAGTTGTGCGTTTTTTAAATGTTTAAGATTATTGAATCGCCCGCCGCGTGTGAGATACAGTCAGTCATACGGTTTTTGACTGCGAAAACATATCGGCCACAGTTATCGCCAGTTAACTGAAGTTAATGGCCCTAATGCAATGAGTGAAGGTAAAGTGCGGAAATGGGTTAGGGAGTTTAAAGGTGGCCAAGAAAATGTCATGACGAAGAACGCTCAGGCCGGCCTGTGTGATCACTGATTTGGTGGCTCCAGTTGAAATCGTGAGGACAAACGATTCATGATAACCACACGATATGCCACGTGAATCAACAATCAACTCAGATGTCTACTGTGCAACTTTAAAAAAGCTCCGAGGAGCAATTCAAAACAAAAGACGCGGCATGCTGTCAAAAGGAATTTTGCTCCTCCATGACAACGCAAGGCCTCACACTGCTCATGCGACTCCGGACTTGATCGAATCTTTTGGTTGGGAAGTTTTGGATCATGCACCATATAGCCACGTCCTTGCTCCCAGCGATTTCCACCTTTTCCGGTACCTCAAACACCACCTTGGCAGGAAGCGCTTCAGTGACGACGAAGAAGTGAAAGCGGCTGTGAACGCTTGGCTGTCATAGCAGGCGGCAGACTTCTTTGAAGACGATTTTCAAAATTTAGTTAAAAGGTATGACAAGTGCATTAATAAACAAGGACACTATGTAGAAAAATAGGCAAAAGTATGTACAATTCGAAAATAAATGTTTATTAAAAAAAATTATTTTATTTTTTTTTTTTTTAAAAACCGGCCCTTACTTAAATACCCTCGTGTATTGAAATTTCCAGGAATTTGTACACTAGCTTAACCAAAGATGCTACTTTTTTCCTAGAATTATTTATAAATTTGTACCAGTTATCTCAAAATTGTCCGTGTAAAACATGAAATGACCAAACTGCAGATCAGAAAAAGTTGATGTGATGAACATTCCCTATCTTTTATTTTTGGTCTTTTTCTGTTATATATCAATAAATAAATTTAAAACAAAATGATCTTTCACATTCCCTAGAGGAAGAAAACAACTTATATTACTAATAGTATTATTCACCCGTTCACATTGCCTAATTTTCTTTAGCGCGGAAATGTACTGTTTCTACTTGGGTATCTAGAATTTGTTTCGCAACGATAATATTATCATCGGACATTCGGCGCCTTCATTAAAAACATTAAGGATGATTACGTTCATAATGAATATAAAATTCCTTAAATTAGATACTTATAAAATAAATAATAAAATTAAGTTTGAAGGTAATCTTAAGAAATAAAATATAATGAAAACTTTTAAAAAAATTTTTTGACTAAATATATATATATATAAAAAAAGCCATAAATAGATTCTGTAATATATTTATTAACAAGAAATTGTAGCATCGTAAAATTTTATGATTTATTTATTTAAACATTATATATTTTTTCGGGGTAAATTAATTTTGTGGAAGTTGAATTTTGATAAAGATTACTTGAATTTCTAAATTTTCCATGCATTAAGACTGAAATGAGTGATTAATGATACGTTCATAACAGATTTCCATTTCAAATTAGATTTCTCTTTCCTCTTTCAGATGATGTAATTTTTTTCTGAATTTATTTCCGTTCTAACAAGAATTATTAGCTGATATCAACTGGCCCACTGATATAAAAAAGATAAATAAATCGAGCCTTTTTTTTTATAATGCCACTGAAGGTTAGATGTATTCGATAGTTTTTTTATATAACGGGGTAAATGTAATGAAAGTTTCATTTTAAATAAATATTTTAATTGATAATTTGCTTAATTAAAATTATATTTTACTTCCAAAATATTAATTGTAGTTTTTTATTTCTTGTTGTCTAATTTTTTTCATATTAGATGGTTTTCTTTGTTATAAAAATTGATTTTATGAATGAAACAAATAAAATTTGATAATATATTTTAATACCTGTAGGAAAATTTCATAAAATTATATTTTAAAAAGGCACTTTTTCAATAAGATTACTTTAAATTTATGTAAAATGACTTAAAGGTAATTAATTTTGGTACTTTCTTCTTGCAATGTGTAGAAAATAGATTTATTTTCTGCATACGTAATATAGATTTACAATTCATTGCATGTGTAGTTATTACTATATGCGAAGCTTCTTAAATGAGATCTTTTTTATACGAACAGGAAGAATGGTTTTCTAATCTTTTTCATCATTGCTTAGTAAATCCTCTTTTGTTCGATTTTCTTGTTACTTCCTTAAAATAGAAAAAAACCGAATAGACTACGTATTTGATAAATATAATCCGACCAACGAACATTTAATAAATAGGCTGTTTTTTATTAATTATTTTTTTATTAAAAAGGTTTCAGATTAATAATAACACACCATGAAACCACAATTGTTTTTTTTTTATTTTTATCAATAAAATAGTAAAAGTGTAAAAAAAAATTATAAAAGAAAACAAAAATACGTAATTTTTTCTTCTTGCCTATTTTTTGATTGAAAAATTAGGTATAGTTTCCTTAAAAGAAAAATATAAATTTTTTATTTTAATTTTATAAATACATAAAAGTTTAGTATAAATACAGAAAATTTAAATTAATTTTATTCATTTTCAGTGAAATCTTATAAACAATTTTCTATTGCAATAAAATGTGATCCAGTAAAACCGGTTTTTGGTTTTTTGTTAATATTCTTTAAAGGTTCAAGATGTTTGATAGAATGTAAACAAAACAAAAAAAAAATGCATATTCTACAGTCTTACTAAGTTTTCTAAAACATTGTATAAACTTCTTTTTCTAATTAACCAGGTGGATATAACGTTTATCAAATTCATTTCTTATCAACCATAGGTTCAATTTTAATTTCAAATTTAGAATTTTTTATCTCTACTTCTAGTGATATAATTTTTTTTTATTGTTAATGATTTTATTTAATGCGTAGTTAGAGAGTTTTGTAATTATTATTATTTTTTTTTTTTTTACCATGACAGACTGTTTTCATTCTGTAATAATGCACAATTCATTCTACTTTCAATTGTTTGTTTTATTTAGTTATTCAAATCATCTTCACTGAAATTGTATTTTTTTCAGTTCAAATATTTAGTTATTACCATATTTATTTAGTTTACTATATTTAGTTATTACTATTATAGGTTTATCTTGAATATATATTGTATTTTATGTTACCTAAACCAGGATTAGCTAGGATGAGCTTACAGACGCTAATGAATCTTGCTTCCCCTTTTAATGTTAGGCGATGAAGACGAAAAATAAATCACTCATAATTACATAATTATTCCATTTTAGGCCGCAGTGTAAAATATGAGTAGACTGAAAAATGTTTTCGTAAAATTCAAAGGAAGGAATAATCTTGTTTTCGAAAAGATTTAAGAAATTTATCTAAAAATTATGCTAAATAATCAATTTAAAGATTTAATTTCCAAACATATTTCAATTAACAATTTTTCAATAAAAATCTTAATTATTACACATACTAAAAATCAAATCAGTTATTTTTTCTGAGCAAAATAATAAAAATCTGTTACAAACCAGAATTTTAAACCAATTGATTTTCAGGATATTTTATCCAAAGCACGGAAATTTATAAAAATTTGACTTACATATTTTTATAATATGTATGTATATTTTAAACTGTTTTATAAGACTCTTTGATAAATAAAACTGGTAGAATCTCTGTTACTGAATTTAATCTTCTTTATTTCTGTTCAGCCTCCAGAACCACCGCAAGGTATTACTTCAGAGGATGAATAAGGATGATATATACAGGGTTTGTATAATAAGTAACCGGACTGACCTCAGAAAATTTTTTATTGGCAAAATATGTACAATTTTT
>JAAAKQ030059677.1:5197-15881 GCA_010016005.3 Zanna intricata
TACAAACAATTCGACAACTAAATGTTAAAAACAGAAAAAAATTAAATGGTAACAACTTAATATAGGTATAGAGAACAATAAACTTAAACGGTTAACAAAACATAACAAGCAATTGAGTATAAATAAATGTCTTAAGTTATATCTGAGAAACAAAGAAGACGTTTAACAAAATTTGTTAACTCATTTTTGGTTTCTCACTTGTCACATGTGAGAAACCCAAGTCGATACGACGAAACTTAAACGATTCATAAATCATTAACAATACAAAAGTTTCAGCAAAATTTCAGTAAGTAAAGGATGATATTCAAGGCACAACCTTTGGATCCAATACACGCTACAGTTAGTATAAATGAAATAAATTAATATTTTAGTGGATAATAGTTTGTTATAAGTTTATCATCATATTTGCAACTGAGCGACTATAATTATATTCATCAAAGTGATATTTACTTTTTATCTTCTTATAGGACTTTTATTTTAAATCGGATTTTCCAGTTTGATTTTTTTTCTCTTTCAGTTTCATAAAAGATAAATCAAAGAAGTTTCATAAATCAAAGAATTATAGTGAAGAGAAATATTTCTCATTAAACGATCGCAAAAATAATTAGTAAAGAAAGAATACAAGAGGTGAGGAAGCCTCCTAAAATGATATGAAACAAGATGCCACAATTCACGACACTTTTTGAATTTATCTTAAAAAGATCATTAAAATTCACTAAGTATTAAATTAATTAAAGTATTTAATGTATTTAGCAACGTAACAATGGGAATCAAAGAAACATTTTTCATTATTTAATTATATTCATAATTAATTATAAATTAATATTTCCCTAATGATATCCAACCGACTAAAAAATTATAATCAATTCCGATTTTTAATTATATTCTAATTTAGTGTAATAAAATATAAATAATTTGTATACTTCAGTCACATTGTTGCCTAAATATGCTTTCTTAAATTGTAAATGTTTGTATGATTTCTCGTCCCGTTGTGTTATGTTTATCTTACGTTTTTAGATGTGTTCTGTACACATAAATGTATTTAAGTATTGTATTGTATATATGAAAATCTTTTTTTACCAGTGCCATTATAATATTTTTTGTATTCCATCGTAAAGTTTTCGAATATTCATGATGGTAAATTTCTGATGTTTGTTTTTCTATTTATATAATTATTTATTAGAGAAAGAGAGAGCACCCGAGCAAGGGTAGTTTTGCCGTTTACTTAGTTCCATTTACGAATTAAAAATACTAGTTATGATTATGTGGTCTTTTTTCCTAGGTGAAGTGATAATTATTATTTTTTAGCCTTTGTGTGGACATATGTAATTCTTTTGTCTGTTTCAAATACGATCCGTTTGGAAAACTCTATGGAGGATGTTAATGTTATACACAATTAAATATATTGCGCGCTTGTATATGTGTGTTTGTATGTGCTTGGTTGAGGGAGAGAAAAAGGAACTTAGTACAGAGGGAAGGAGTGCCACCCTTTTCTTTTTAGTAGGCTTTTTATAGGATATTATTTTACTAAAATTATGTATATTCACAAGATCGTTTCGAACGAGATAAAATTAAAAATAACGAAAAATTAAAAAAGAAAAGATATGGGATGAGAGTGGTGTTACTACGTATAATTTAGATAAATGTAAGTATTATAAGATTAAATTTACTCGCTTTTTAATTTAAGAATCGCTTTTCTAAAATTTTGCACAATGCGCTGAATTTAATTATTTTCCCTTTAATAAAGTACTTCTTAGGTATAAATTTCTCGTTAAATTTATTCTCTTACTAAACCAAAGCTGAAATTCAAGGAACAATTTCAAATAAAGTTAAGGAATCTCGTGAAATATTTAGAAGAGTTGTAGGTGTAGAGAGTTAAGTGTATGTAAGCTTTTGAATGAAAAAGTTGTTTAAAAGGGGGGAAAGAGGGGTGTACGGGTACTGTGCAAAGAAGAAGAAAAGGGGTTTTGCTCGCGTTCGGAGGAGGTTTGGTAGTTTTAGGGTGGTGGGTGGTTAGGCGAGCAACTTAGGTTCTCACTTCTTCTGAGCATCTCATAAAGCACCCTTACTGTAAGTTTCTAATACTCTTAATTATATCAAGCATCCCCATTGGCGGAACGTTTTGCGTTTGCGCGGGGTTGTGTTACGCGCGGGGGGAGAGCACATAACTCCTTTAGATCTCTGCAGTATCTTATTGTGGGCCCCGAGCCGTAATTCACCAGATGTTGTATGGAACTAGATATAGAACGAACCCGTGGAAATTCTAGATGTATGTTCGAGCGAGATAAAGAAAAGGGGAAAACGTCGTCTTGGTAACTACACAACCCCATCCCTTTCATACATCTCATCTATTTCTTTTTCCCTTTATTTCATCCGTTTTTTCCATCCCTACCTCTTATATGAACTTCTGTAAGTATTATAGATAAAAAAGTAAAAAAAAAATCGTTTTTCTTTTTCATTAATACGCTTCGGTATAGGTCCAGTCTAATGTAATATGTAGCTTTTTTATTTTAAAACTGTTGTACAATTTGTTTCTGTAGTATCTATTTATATAGCTGGAGAGTATTTTCTACTCCTTCCGCTTGATGCCCTGAAAATCAACGGCTAAATTCAGGGCTGCCTGTGATTATCGTGCTAGTTTGTAAGGAAGGCTGCAGAATAATAATTATTCATTAGATCTAGATAATAGAACTGATTATATACTTAGCAAATATCTTTGTTATCGCAAATCAGTATATTTTGGTACTAGGATATGTAAGAACTATATACGTGGAATATTTGATTATTCTGCCAGTTAATTACTTGAAGTAAATAGAAAATGCTTCACAATAACATTAAGTCCAGCATCTTAGATTGACGTAAAATGAATTTCATAAATCATGTAATCAATAAATTTTACGAAAAACGTTCATATAGGTACAACTCTTGAAAATTAGAAAATTATATGTTTTGTTTCTGTTAATCAGTGTACTAATTAACAGAAAAAGCAATTGTTAATATTGCTGTAGAAATATCACGCAATTATTAATACGTGACTATAAAAAAAATTTACATTAAATAATAATTCAATAATAATAATAAAAAAAAGTATGAAAAAAAATCAAGTTATTAGTGAAATAAAATTTTATGAACTTTTAATTAATTAAAACTAAATTTAAAATTGCATTATTTTTTGATTTTCTTAGGAAAATCATTGAAATGAAATAAGTTTAAATGAAGTTCAGCCTAAAATGTGTATATATAATTTAATAGGCGTACAAAGAAGTCATATGGTGTCCATATCTGATTTTTAAGTTCTTTATATGACATCTTTGGTCATCCCTCTATGATGTATACTTATTTAGTACTGAAAGGGAGGGACATATTTTTTTTGTTTAATTTTAATTATTGAGGATTTCGAAAGAAAATTTTTTTGTAGTCAATAGTTAAAGAATTTATTTTTTTAATGTATTGAAATAAAAACTTTGCTTAATTGTAATTTATTGGCATTTATTAATATTTTTCAATTATTTTACGGATAATTGTTATGAAAACTGCTTTAATAAGTTATAACTTTCGAATATCTGGTTATTTTGAATTTAAACACAAAAATTTAATTATAATTCATTTAAACGAACTGCGCGCACACCTCTATGTATAATAGAATATGATCTATGTAGTTTTCTTGTCGTGATTGGTTAAACCAGACGGGACGGACAGCTCGTACTACAAAAAAAAAACAACTTAGGACATACCGTGCACCGGTAAATTCTTGCTCGTCGGTACACTCCTGCGGAGTTTTTTGCTTGCAGTTTGTGGGAAGATTGAGTTAGGTCAACGCGTGATTCAAGGGTGAGATCCCTTGGGAAGATTGCTGATTATAGTGAATCTTAAATGATCCACTGCGTCTTCTTTTAGTCATTTTCTTTTTTTATTTAATATAAAAAAAGTTAAAAAAAAATTTGCTACAGTAGTTATCGTTAGTATTTTATCTCGTTTTATATTTGTATTTTTCTATTAAAAAATTCTATATGTAAATAAAACTGCTTTTTATATGCAGTTCATTTTTTTTTAACAGATTGATGTATCTGATAATGAATAAAATATTGAACGTAAAAATGGATTTCGGAGCCGTTTATTTAATCGCATACGTTCTCAATCATAAATTTCACCTACATTCTTTTTCATTATTAATTATCTTATCTAATAAATTATTATTGGTTTCTTTTATTTAATTCCTTATTTCTTTATAATAAAACTTTCTCGTAAACTGTACTAAATATATTTAAATTTGTATTTATTGATAGCTAATTGTTTGTTTTATATCATTTTATATAATTTGTTTTATATTATTATATGGGATTATTATTTTCATCCCAATCAGAATATGTCATTTTCGTTAAAGCATCTAATTAAAAAAGAAGAAATAAAATATGTGATATTTTACCTTTAAGTTGAATCCTTTTTTAACTCTGAAGAATGAAAAGTAAATTAATAGTACAACATTTAAAAAAAATTATATTTTATTAAGGTCACACAGAAGCTAATAAAGGTTTATGTCTCTATTTAGTAGATGTTTAGTTAATATATATATACATATATATAAAGAGAGAGAGAGACAGAGACAGAGAGCGCAAGAGTTGGTTTCAAAAAGTTCCCGGACAAGTTCTGTAGCGCGGCAACAGATAACATCACACAGGATTACTCGAATAAAAGAACCAACCTATTATCTAAACTTTATAATGCAAGTGCCAAGTGGTAAAACTCGTCATCGCAAATTAGCTGATTTCGAAATCGAGAGTTCTCAGGTTCAAATCTTATTAAAGACAGCTACTTTTTACGGACTTTAATACTAGATCGTAGATACCGGTGCTCTTTGGCGGTCAGGTTTCAATTAACCAAAAATTTCAGGAACGGTTGACCTGAGACTATACAAAAGTACGCTTCAATTTACATTCATACGTATCATCCTCATTCATTCTCTGATTTAATACCTTACGATGGTTTAAGAGGGTAAACCGAAAAAATGACTATCCATAAATTGTATAACATAAGTGAAAAAAGAAATCGGATTGAAAAATGGGTTTAGGATCCTTGAAGTTTTAACAGTTAGACCAATATTCTTTGTTTTTATGTCCGTTAATATTAGTTTCAACTGTTAATATTAAGAAATTTACATTTTAATTTTAACTGTTATATCCGTACACTTTCAATTGAAAAAATGTTTAATTGAAAATAATATACTATTAAAATTAGCTATATAGCTAAATTTTTATTTTCACACCAATCATATTATATCATTTTCGTTCATTAAATGCTTAAAAAAATGAATGATTAAAATTAAAAAAGAAGAAATAAAGTATGTGATATTTTATCTTTATGGTGAATCCTTTTTTATCTCCGTTGAATAAAAACTGAAATAATATTACAGCATTTTAAAAAAATTATCTTTTATGAAGGTAACACAGAATAAATAAAAGTTTATATCTCTATTTAATAGAAATATATATATTTAGAGCTGGAGGTGGTATCAAAAAATTCCCGGACAAGTTTTTGTTCAGAAAAAAAATAAAAATCTTTCTTAGGGAATTGGATTTCTTTTACGTTGACATATACCGATTTGCAACGATGTTTGGCTTTGTGAAGAATTTAGCGGAAAACATTTCATACTTCACTGCTCGTTTTTCCTCGTAAGAGTGGCATGGGATTATTTTGTCTATAAACGAATACCTCACGAAAAAAATTATTTTGAATCAAATTCAATTGCTAAACGTTCCTTATACATTAACAGACACTTTTTTTATGCTTTCTCCAGTGAATATTTT
Organism: Zanna intricata; assembly: GCA_010016005.3. Classification (NCBI taxonomy): domain Eukaryota; kingdom Metazoa; phylum Arthropoda; class Insecta; order Hemiptera; family Fulgoridae; genus Zanna; species Zanna intricata. Next base: position 11,002 of record JAAAKQ030059677.1, read on the forward strand.
TCGATCTATTCTGGTATAAATAAGCTGAAAACAAGAAAGTACATACTTTTTTTTTCTACACTTCCGGAACCACCGTTAGCTACATCTTCAGAGGAGGAGATGAATGAATTGTAGCGTGTGTGAAAAATGCCTTGCCTGACCGGATTCGAACCCGGGACCACCGGATGAAAGGCCGAAACGCTACCACTCGCGCCACGTACAAGAAAGTACGTACTGGTCGTATTTAAAATCACTGATTTTAATTAGTGTTTAAAATACGTTCTTATACAAATTTATGCTACAACCATTCATACAGTTAGTTTCAATGCTAGTTTTCCCGGAACGTAAGTGTACCATAAGAATTGTTTATACAGTCTTACTCTCATTTGCTACTGTTTCAACCCAATTTGAAAAATTTCTGTTAAACAGATGTTGATTTTGTTTACATAAGAATAAAGCTAAGAATAAATAAGATTTCGTTATGATCTACCTTAAACTATATTTCTACCTAAGTCTTTACTTGTGTAAAATACATTTATTTAACGATTTAAATTATATTTAATATCATTATTGCTTGTAATTTCTAGAAATAACTATATTGCGTAACCAGTAGTCGAATTATAATTAATAATAAAATATTGAAAACCTCACGTTCAAAAAATCCGCCAGAGGTCTATTTATCATAAAATAGTAATGTACTATTAGTCAGATTCACATTAACAAGTTTAATTACAATTCATCAGTTGCCTTTGCCGCATAGTACATAACTTGCTAAAGATCTGTAATTATCCTTATCATAAACTGCTTTACAATGCCATTCTAAATCAGGTCGTATATTTTCTCTTTTCATATATGTATAATTTTTTCTAATTGATTTTCATAAACGCAACGTATCATTCACGTGCAAGTATAAATGACATTCCTATTAACCTTAGTTTTTGTTTGTTTTTTTTTTCTATTAATAACACCTGTTGGGAAGTCGGTAGCCTTATGCGATCCGTCTCATTTCGTATTCCTTACTTCATTTCTCGGCAGTTGTATTGCCTGATTAAATAACTCTGATTAAGTAACTGATTATATTTAAGTAACTTAACTAACTGATTAAGTAACTGAAAAAAAAACAAACAAATAAACAATGAGTACCGATCATTGGTTAATAATTATGATTCTAATGAATGCGATTATTCATTTAAAATGACTTAATAGTCTACTTACTAAATCTATTTATAATATAGTGTAATGGTTAATTAAATAATTTGATAAAAAAAATAAAATTGGTTTTCTTTATTAAATAAATGTTAGAAAACATTTACATTTTAATAATGAATTAAAATATACTTTTTACAACATATTATTATTCTATTTCTTTATTTTTTATATTATTTGTTTACAAAGCAATGTGTTCCGGATAGCAGAAAGAGAGAAAAAGCGGGAAAAAGAAAGAGAAATGAAATCAACGTCTTTCTTTTCTGTATATTGATGTAAACGTATATGGGCATATGCATAAGTATACGGAAAGAGTGAGGGGGGTGGGAAAGAGAAGTGTATCGGGAATCACCGACGGATCATCGGTGTTTTTTCTCCCACTTCTCATTCTATATATATTATAGACATATATGTATAAATTCTCGCTCCGTGTCTTTCTCAGTGTCTTTCAAAGTTCGAGGGTTTAAAAATCATAGCATAACAACTGCGTGAACGATCTTGATTGTGTGTGTGCGTGTAACGAGGGAGAAAATGGGTTATAAAAATAACCGGTGCGTACAATTAAGTAAAAGAAGATAGCGATGCTGTTGTGTTAGTGGTAATGTAGATTGGTGGGGGTATGGGGCGACAGCAGTGAGTCGAGTAGTTCGCAAGGTACGGTGCGTTGGAAGTGAAACGTAGATAGAGAAACAGAGCATTCAACCGTTCGTCAACGGTTGATAACTAAATGAAGTTGATCACTAGCGCACGCGGTTCCTGATAAACATCAATATATATGGTTAGCGTCTCGTGACGATTTTTGATTACGAGTCAGACGCGCCAAAAATAGTTTTCACCTCAGAAAAAACAACGCTGTAATTAGCTTTTGAACTAAAGCAATTGGAAAGAGGTTCGTAATACCTTCTCGTATCTTTGTTTTCTTTTGAATTGGATTTTAGTAAATTTATAATAATAATAAATAAATGAAAAATATTAATTTTGTCTTATCTCATTTATAATCTAGTACTTTGTTTTATATATATATATATATATATCCTTATTTTCTATTACAGATTGATTGATGTCTGACATTAAATTTATATTATTCTAACTTTGTGTTATATCTGTTGGTATTCTTGCTTTTCTTCTCTTAAAATAATTTTCTCAACTGCATAATGTTCAATTTTTATACCTTTGGTTAGGTTATCAAAACTGCACTTATGCAGGAGTAAAATAAAAAAGTAAATGGAGTTCAGAATTAGGTAATTTGTTTCTTAAGATAAATTTATTATTCTTGTCTCTTTTGTTCTTCCTGTATCGTTAAGTTACTTTCAATTTACCACCTGTTTGATATCGACCTGCGGGTATATCATCTTACGTTCTAAACCACTTAAGAATAGAATTTTAACTTTCCACTTCGTGAACCTTAGATTTTTTTTGTGGATTTAATCGGATGGTAGTCCATATTTTCTCGGATGATTTTATATCTATACTAAGTTGTTTTTTTTTTTAGATTTTTGCACCTTAGGCCATATCTCAAGATTCACAATGTCAGATGTACGTATTGTTTTTTATTTATCATACCGTGGTAGTACATGAACGTATTTTATGAATTTTCAAAAACTTAGGAATAATTATATTTAATTTTTATGACTCTTCTAGAGCCACTTTTTAAAGTATTACTTTTTTCTTTTCTTTTTTTTAACCTCCGGAATCACCGTTAAGGTATATGTTCAGAGGATAAGATGAATGAATTGTAGCGTGTGTGATAAATGCCATGCCTGACCGGGATTCGAACCTGGGACCTCCGAGTGAAAGACTGAAACGCTACCACTTTCATCACGGAGGCTTAAAGTATTACTGTAACCTCTATAAATATCACTCTAGTGTATATGTTTTAATAAATAATCTGATGTAGACACTACATGATCTTGTATTCTTATTTAATTACATTTAAACAATTTTTAAAATGAAAAGTAGATAAAATTTTATTTCATTAATAACTTATGATATTTTTCATTTATATTATTATTATTATTTTTTTTTTCCACCTCCGGAACCACCGTTTGGTTATATCTTTAGAGGATGAGATGAACGAATTGTAGCGTGTGTGGGAAAATGCTATGCCTGACCGGGATTGGAACCCGGGACCCATTTTTTTCATTTATATGAAAAAAATTATATATATATAATGTATAAATATACATATATATTTTATTGTTGAATTATTATTTATTGTAAAACTTTTTGCAATCAGAACTTAATAACTCATAATAAATCAATATTTTAAATTAAAAAGAAAAAAAAAAGGAAGATGTCTGATTCGAATCGATGTGCCCTCCCGATCAAGATCAAAATATTTAATTTATTAAAATTTTATTTAGCTATAACTCTGGAACCAGTGAAAATAAGTACTACTTATTACATATCGTTGAAAAGCTCTTAATAAAGGCTTATTACTGCAGTTAATAAAAAATCCAAACTCCAATTTTTTTTTTTTGTATTTTTTAGCTCTTTTGTACACATTTGATTCAGTCGATTACAATCAAAAGAGGAGGTGCACAACTAGATTTTTACAACAGTCCTAAATCCAAAATTCCACCATCCTACGGCTGATCGTTTTTGAGTTATGCGAGATACATATGTACTACGTACAGACGTCACACCGAAACTAGTCAAAATGGATTCAGATATGGTCAAAATGTATATTTCTATTGAAATTTGAAAATCGAAAATTTTCGCGATCATAATATACATTAAACGAGTATTTTCTACGGCTTATTTTACAGGCACAAAAAATATGTTTTTAATTAATTTTTTTTTTTTAAATCCTTTTGAATTATTGCTTTTTTACACCATCTTATTTATTTTATTACTATTATTACATCTATTTATTATTTTATGAAATAATCTATCTTACGTAATTATAGATTTTGTAATTATTGCATATTTTATGATACCGGTTTCTTTAAAGTTTTACCCTTAATTTGTCCGGTTAAACGCTTGGGTAGTTCCTTTTTCTGACCGTATAAGGTATACCAACATATTACGTACGTGATGTAGAGTATATTGTACTATATTTTCAAACCTGAATAAAATATTCATTTATGTATTAATCTTTAATTTATTTATTTAGATAAATTTAAGATCGGAATGTTAATAATTAAAAAAACTGAAAAATGTAGTTTAACTGCATTTTATATAAAAATTTGGTCCAGAGAAATTTGTCATTTTTTTTTTTTTCTAAAAATGTTTTTTTTCTTCATTGATATCTTATAATGAACCGGTACATTTAAATAAACAAGTTCGCTTCAGATTTAATTAAGGTTATGTTATCTTATATAATTATAGAATAATCTTTGTTTTTAATGTAGTACATTAACGGTTGTCAATTTTATTTTTGCTGTTGCTTATATTTCAGTATAATGTACTTAATACAAATTTTTTTTTTTTTAAAGTGAAACTTAAGGAAATATTTTTTCCAATATGCTTTTTTTTACGAGTCTTAATGATACTTCTTGATGATTGTGGATAAGTGTGCATCTCCATTTATTAAGGATTTTAATTACAATTCATTACAATTAGGATTGTAATTAATTATAATCAAACCGTTCCTTATTAAGTTCGCTTTAGTTAAACCAGGAAAACATTTCTGAAAGTATATGTTTGGAGCGTAGCTTTATACGGAAGTGAAACCTGGACGATCGGTGTACCTG